>PVLC010002666.1:0-27252 GCA_004027655.1 Graphiurus murinus | reverse complement strand
AAATAGGGCTGGGGCTGTAGCTTGGAGGTAGAATGCCCCCAGATTCCATCCCCCCCAAAAAACCAAAAAACAACAAAACAAAACACAACAAAAAACAGGGGCTCCCTAAGTTGCTGAGGATCCCACGAAGTTGCTGAGGCTCTCTTTGAGCCTGAGATCTTCCCATCTCAGCCTCCCAAGTACTAGAATTACAGGCGTAGGTCACCATGCCTGGCTTGCCTTATTCTTTACTGTGAGTTGCCTCTCTGCTTCATCATGCCTTTTGCTTTCTCATCGCTTTTTTCTTGAGTCCCAGAGCTCTTCTCCTTGGAATACAGTTTCTCATTTATTGTCCTGACTCTTCTCATCAAGTCACAGCAAGGATACTTCTATTCTGCCATCTTACCAGAAGTCCTACTTCCGTTTAAAAAATACACTTCACCGAGAATATAATTCTAGATTGGAGATTGTTTTCTTTTAATGCATTGAAGATCTCATTCCATTGTTTTTGGCCTTTACTGTTGAGAAGTAATCTTTTTTCTTTGGTTGTTTCAAAGATGCTCTGCTTGTCCTAATTTTATGAAGTTTCACTGTGATATGTCTGGAAGTGGGTACCTTCTCACTTGTGATCAACATCTTTTGTTTGTTCTGGAAAAATTTCTGTGAATATTTATTAAAATATTTTTCTGGAATTCCAAATGAATATATATTGGACCTTATCCATTCTATCTCTTAATCTCTTTTGTGTTTTCTCTGTTGTCTTTCTTTGCAATATCTTGGGTCATTTCTTTGGACATTTCCACTAACTGCTTCTTCAACAGTGTCTAATCTGTTATTAAACCAAGATATTAATTAAAAAAATTATTTCTGGAGCTTCTCTTTGGATATTTTTCAAATCATTGATGTTATTTTCAGATTCTTATTGCCTGTGGATTTGGTCAGATGTGTACTTTGTTTTTTTAAACATAGCAATAGCAAGCATGGCTGTTTTATGATTTGTGTTTCATAATTCCAATCTCGCTAGTCTTGGTTTATCTGTTTCTACCGCTGTTGTTTCTGCTTCTGTTGTGTTGTTTCCTGGGGTATTTAGGTGTTTTTTCTCTGTGAGTTTATCATTATTAAAAAACTAAGTTATGGGAATTCACTGGTCATTAAGATGGAGGTATCTTTCTCCAGAGAGGATATTTTTTCTTTTTCCAAGTGCCCAGGGCCTATTCTAGTCTAGTACCATTTTAAAATAAATTTAGGGCTTGGTTTGGTTTGGATTTTTTTTTTTGTCTATACAATTGAGATAAATTTGGACAGAAAATTCTTGCTAGAGAATCCTTTTTTCTTTCGCTGTACATTTTCCTGAATTAGTCCTTATCTCTCTTCAGGTATCTTCAGAATTGGGGAGATGTTTGTCAAAGGACACCAGGACAAAGTTTAGTTAGATGGTGGAAAGCAGTTCAAAAGATCTATCATACAACATAGTGATTGTAGCTAATAACAAGGTATTGTATACATGAAAATTGGTAAGATAATAGTTGAAGTGTTTTCACTAAAAATGATAAATATTTGAGCTAATTGATATGTTAATTAGATAAATTTAGTTATTTCACTATATATATCTCAAAATTTATATATTTACCAATTTATACATATGCTGTAAATACATACTTTTTACTTATCAAATTATTTTCTTGCTATTGAGTTGTTTGAATTACTTATATATTTTGGATATTAACCCGTATCAGACATATGATTTATACATATTTTTTCTAATTCTATAGCTTATCTCTTTACACTGTTTATTGTTTTCTTGACTGTGAAGTTTTTTAGTTTGATGTAGTCTCACTTGTCTATATTTGATTTTGTTACCTATGCTTTTTGGATTCATATCCAAACTATCAATGTCAAGAAGACTTTATCCTATGTTTTCTTTTAGAAGTTGTATGTTTAGGTTTTATGTTTCAGGTTTTATGTTTAGGTCTTTAATCCATTTTGAGTTGACTTTTGTCTATGAGGTAAGATAAGGGTCCAATTTCATTCGTCTGCACATGGATATCCAGTTTTCTCAATACCATTTATTGAAGAGATTGTCCTTTTCTCATTGTGTGTTTTTGGAACCTTTGTCAAAGATTAGTTGACCATAAATGCATTGACCATAAATGTACTTATGGGCTCTTTATTCTGTTCACTAGTCTATCTTTCTGTTTTTGTGCTAGTATCATGCTGTTTTGATTATTATAGCTCTTTAGTAGATTTGGGGATGGCATTGGGTAGTTTTGCTCAAGATTGTTTTGGATATTTGGCTTTTTTTGTGATTCTATATGAATTTTAGAATTGGTTTCTTATATTTCTCTGAAAAATGCCATTGGGATTTTGATAGGGATTTTAATAATTTTGTAGATTGCTTTGGGTATTATGGACATTTTAGCACATTAATATTTTTGTGTTTATATACTTATCATTATAGGCATTAATAAGCAATTTGTAGAATATATGATGACTTAATTTTATTTCAGATACTCAGAATACTTTTGACATGGCTTAATAAAGTAGAGCAGATCAATTTTTGTTGATCAAACATATGAGCAGTGCAAAGCAGCTTCTAGAATAGTCTATTACTCTACAGAAGTCTATTTATTTAAGGAATATAGCTTTTTTTCTGCAGCTCTAACTTATTTCTAAAAGTAACACATTTACACATATTTGCTAAATAGCATTCATTTAATACTCTGCCAGAAGGGTAGTGTCTGAATAAATAGTTTATTAAATGGGTAGGATTAATAAACCCATTTTTGCTGAAAATTTCCTGTTCAACAACAACAACAAAAAACTGTATACATGTCAACAAAGTCGTGCCACTTGTTCAACAAATACTTATAGAACTAAATATTAATCGTGGAAGCCTTATTATATTAATATGGTAATGTTTTTCTAAAATAATATCCCTCATTTATACAAGAAAAACCTAAACAGATTACTTCAGTTTGATACCAAAATTTCCTTTCACTTCTGAACCTTCAACAACTAGCTGTTCCTGTAAGAAGGCTTTCTCCTCGAATAGATTTCCCACATTTTAGATTCTGAAAGGGCCACAGAGAGCAGGTCATTCCCCTCCCCCCACACCAACCTTGGATTTACACATGAAGAAACTGAGACATAGCTAGCGTGTCTTAAGCCAGTTCACATCATTGGATAAGGGATGTAGGTATCGGCTCTGCAGACTTTCCCTCCAAGATCTTACCTTTGAAGTAGGTAGACTTACTCTGTGACAAACTTTACATCACTAGATCACCTTGTACACTGAATTTTATATTCACAGAAGAGAATTAGTGTTATGGCCCTACATGGAAAGTTTTCTAATGCATTAGGGAGCATATTTACTTCACAGCCAACTGGACGTGGGTAAGCATCCTCTTTGATCCACCGTCCTTTGTGGCTAAGTGGAATGGCACTGGGCAATCTCTCCTGACTATTGCTGCTCCCCTGCCCCCCACTCTCAGGTCTAACACACAGGAAGAATTAAGCATTTCCTAGACTTAGAAGAAATATGAACGACATGTTTGTGCCCCCACAAACTTAGCCTCCATAACTGTGAGAAATAACTTTCTGTTGTTTAAGCCACCCCGTCTGCGGTAGTGTGTTGTAGCAGTCTGAACTACAACTATAGACTAAGTTCCTTACTATGGCCTGGATTGTTCTGCATGCTCTGGCCCCTGCCTGCTTTTTCTCTCTTGTATTCATTTTGTGCCGCTGCCATTTTGCTCACTGTAATTCATCATCTTCTCAAGCACACTGTGCTCTTCATAGTTTATGTTACCCTGCCTGGAACTAATTTTCTGTTCTTCCCATGGTTGGCTCCTTCACACCCTTCATACCTCAACTGAAAATCAGCCCCCTGGAAAGCCTTCCCTGCCTTCTCTCTGAAGCAGGTCCTTTTTAGGTCTTTTTTTCTTAACACTTTCTTACATGTCCCTTGTGACAGTTTGTAATCATTTTGTCTGTTTAGCCTTTGCTCCATTATCAGATCCTGTGTCTCAAGAAGGTAGGAATCTCATGTTTTGTTCTACATATCTATCCTGTGGACCTCTCAGGATGCCTGGCAAATAAAAGGTGATTCAGAACCTGTTGGTGAATGAGTGACTATATAGTGAAGTGAACTCTGAGTTGGAGTCACCTCTATACTCTATCCTGCGGCTTTAGTGAACTTTCTCCCTATTTTTCTGCACATTCGCAAAATTGTAGCTGTGTTAGTTTTCCACCGCTATAACAGAAGAACTGTAATAATAAAACTTGAAAGAAGGTCTATTTAGGCACCCCATTTTGGAGGTTCCAGTCCATGATCTGTTGGCCCCTTTACTTTGGACTTGCCGAGTACGTGGTGGAACAGAACCACTTGCCTCATGGATCAAGAAGGGGGCTGGGCTCCCATTGTTTCCTTCAAGGACATTGATTCAGTTTCCCAAAGACTTCCCACTAGGCCTTCCCTCATAGGCTCCATACTTCCCAATTACATCACCCAGGGGATCATGCCTTTAACACATCCTTCTATTAGAGGTGAATGTATTTTTCTATAGAAACCAAAACTCAGCGGGTGTGGTGGTGAACACTTTTAATCCCACTACTTGGGAAGCTGAGACAGGAGGCTCGCACATTTGCAGCCAGCCTAAGCTACTTAGTGAGACCCCGTTTCAAAATAAAGAATAAAATATAGGGATGAGGGTGGAGCTTGGAGGTAGAATGCCCCTGGGTTCAATCCCCAGTACAAAAAAAGAAAGAAAGAAAAAAAAAGAAAAGAAAAACTCAAACTCTGGGTCTGTCCTCCATGGTGTCTTCTAAAACTCTTCATCCCTTTCCTCTGCCTTCTGGGTTATTGCTCTCCCATTAAGTCAGTGTTCTTCTTTGTAGATTTAGTTTTCTGAAATGTTAATCCTGCTTCTGGATCTTTCTCATGCATTTTACAATTCTGATTTCTGAACCGATGCTGTTTTCCTCCTCATTTCTTCTTAGCTCTCATGTCAACTGTGCTATGGCAGCTTTGATCTCTCTCTCTCTTCTCAGAGAGGTCATATTCCTTTTAAGTTTCCTTCAGAGAATGAAACATGGTTTAAATTCTCCCCAGCATTTTTGTTGTTATTGCTGTCGAAGAGCCTTTGTGTGTTATTTGACTGCTCATTTTTCACCAGAGAAAGTTCTATCTAGATCTATTATTTGGTTAAAAAATAGTAGTATGATTTTTTTTTTTTTTTTGGTGGTGGTACTAGGGACTGGGCCCAGGGGCATTCTACCTCTGAGCTATATACTCTCAGCCCTTTTTATTTATTTTTATTTTGAAACAGTCTCACTAAGTTGTTGAAGCTGGTCTCAAACCTGTGAACTTCCTGCCTCAGCCTTCCAAATACTGGGATTACAGGTGTGTGCCACCACAACTGACTGAAAAATTAGTTCTGTCCTCTACTTCTGTGCCTGCACAGTGCTCAAATGTATTCCTTTGTACATGCGAGTCTATCTTTGGTTAAGTCTTGCTGCTTCTATGGAAGATGGGTAGTGGGACCTGAGAATTATCAGGACATGTATTTTTTTTTTTTTTTTGTCTATTTCTAATTAAAAGAAAACCCAAACACCCTCCACTCCTGTTCCAAGAGCCCCTCAGTGGAGAGGGAGGTGTACCCGGCTCTTGAGGCTCTCTTGGTGGGAGCTGGCCTCTGAGAAGTGCACACCTCCTGCTCCCGGGACTTTGGCTGCAGTGCAGCTGCTTTTCATTCTTTCCCTCCAGCTGCACCTTTGCTTGCTGTTGCTGTTTTCTGCTAAGACGGTTCATCTTTGGTGGTTCTTCTCCCATTCCTTTTCTTTCTTCTTATTTACATTCCAAAAGAAAATGCATGCAGGAGGGGGTGTGTCTGTTTGTCCACGCATGTGCATGCATGTATGTGTACCTGTGTTTAAGGGAAGGGATGACAGTGTGTGCACCACATTTGGACTATGAATGTGTTCCCTACTAGATACTGTTGCTCTTGTGTGCGTTCAATGTGAGCCGTGTACACTGTTGATATCTAGATCTTCTTGCTGTTGGTGGGTCATGGTTGTGTTGCTCTAAGTTGTTTTATTTATTTATTTATTTATTTATTTATTTATTTATTTATTTATTTATTTATTTATTTTGTGGTACTGGGGATTGAACTTAGGGGCATTCTACCTCCGAGCTGTATCCCAGCCCTGTTTTTTTATTCTTTATTTTGAAACAGGGTCTCACTAAGTTGCATAGGGCCTCACTAAGCAGGTGAGGCTGGCCATGAACCCGGATCCTCCTGTCTCAGCCTCCCAAATGCTGGGATTACAAGTGTGCACCACCACGCATGGCTTCTAAGTTGTTTTAGATTGGGCTTTAGATTCATAGTAGATATCAATTAAAACTGTCATGAACAAGTTTCCTTTTCTTCCTTGGCAAATCGCTCGTGTTGCTCATGTTGGACTTTTGCTTCATTGACATCAATTTCCTTCAACCAACACCTATGGGGCACCTTCTCCATTCCAGGCAGAGCCTTGAGAATACAAAATGACCCTTCCCTATCTCTCAACTCTTACCATCTAGTTATGTTTTAACTCTTTTTTTTTAATTGGCAGAACTGATGATACACCTCCAACTCTATCACCTATTCAGTTAGCAAGTAATTAATGAAAATGTTAAGTAGACCTGAGCAAGAACTGACCCCATGGAACTGCATTTGTTAAATTCCCTCATGCTGACATCTACACTGATCTGTTAATCAACTCTGTATTCACTGAAGGCATAAATTACAGGTTCCCAGTTTCGTGATGGGTAGGTCAAATAAAATAAAACCTAGAGCATTAAATAAATTCCTCTCCTTGAAGGACGAGATCCATCAAATTTGTTCTTGAACCCTTGTTGATTTTTCCCCCTGGCTGTAGTGGTTTATTGCAATAAGCTAGGGCTGGCTTTCATGTTTTCCAGAGACCTTGATGCTTCAATAGGCAAGGGGGAGATGAAAGAGGAACTTGGTTCCATCAGCACCATCAAACTGCTTCTGTTTAAGAAAAAAAATGTAAGGATACGGATTTTGTTATTTCAAAACCCCATTTGTGTTTCCAGTCCCTAAGCTTTAGCAATAGTTGTCAGCTAGGTTGATTCTGACCTATCCAGCCCCTTTGACATGAGTGACAAATAAGGTTTTCTGCTCAGTGTTGTATATTTGCTATTAGCTAAAAAATAAACAAACAAGGAATTCTTATCTAGTACTACAACAAGGAAATTGAGTTTGGAGGTATGTACTTTGAAGTGTGTTTTACAAGTGGGGTAAATATACTCCCATTCCTTCCTCCTTTCATTCCCCTAACTCTTAATTTTCAAGAAGTAAGCATTTATTTTTTTTGATACTTTTATTGGTGCATTGTAATTATATATCGTAGTGAAGTTCAAAGTGATGCAAACATACATGTACACAGCACTTGGCGTGAGTCCTTTGGATCCCCTCCCCCACTTCCACTTCCTCCCTGTACATGTTAGTGAGATCAGTAGTGACGCCTTCCTGTACAGACATTGCATTATTTGAACGTTTTCCTTCTGTTCTCCTTTCCCCCTCCTCACCTTCCTCCTGCACACCCCTTCCACTATTCTATTGGTCTCCCTCCTCATTTATCTGAAGCTCCTTCTGTTTCCTATTTTCTCTCTATCTCCCACATATGAGAGAAAATATATGACTCTTGATTTTCTGAGACTGGCTGATCTCACTTAGCATACTATTCTCTTGTTCCATCCATTTTCTTGCAAATGCCATAAAGAACAACAAAACTGTATCATTTGCAAGCATTTCTTAACTTCTAATGACACACTCAAAAACACCTACGCTGCCCTCCTTTTACATTTTAGGTAGCAGAGCCCCTTTGTTCCCAAAAGAACTCCCCCTGTCCCCACATGTTTCAGCAGCTAACCCCTTGGCATGCATTCAGGGAGCTTGCCAGGTGACTAGTCTGAACATCCTGTGGATACTGGAGGATGCTTTTTAAGATGCGCCTCTGTCCTATACCTTAGACTGCTTGTGGCTAAGGCGCTCAGGGCCTAGAGGTGGAGGAAGCTCTTGATTTCAGTCTTTGATGCATGCCCAAGAGGAGCTTGGCAGTGCTGAGTCAAATCCCTGGCTTATAGGAAGTGCTCGTTTTTGGTGCCTTGAAAGATTAAGGTGATTAAGTTTTAAAAATATAATCTAGCAGAGGATGGGCTATATAGCTGGGGCTATGCAAAGAAATTGAGGTAGGTATACTCTATGAACAAGAAATATAAGAAATACAAAATGCTTAGCATGTTTTCTAGCTTTCCTCTTAGTTTTGGTGTAAGAATGAAATCCTGGAAAAATGAAGCTTCTTCCCTGAAAGTCAAGTTTATTGTAAAGTATTGTTATATCTTATTGTACCAACTAGCTTTAGCATTCATGCTACTTTTATAACAGTTCCCAGTTCTTTATTCTAATGTTGGGATAATGCGGAATGGAATATTTCCTTTTGTAATTTTTCTTCCTCTTCCCTCACCTTTAAAAGTATGTAGGAGAAAGTCCCAGAATGATGGATCCAGTGAGGAGCTATATACATGTACAACAAAAAGCAATCTCCTTTACCTTTCATATTTTACAGTCTCTCACTGATTCTTATGCTCTCATCAATCCTTATACAACTTTTTGGAGTTGCGGAAATGCCTCCGTTTCACAGTGCAGTTGCACAGCCTGTGGATGATCACAGGAGTAGAGTTGTTGAGTAGGGTTGAGTGTCAGGCCTTCCGAGTTCAGCCCGCCTGTTCCTCCTGCCTCCAGCTCAGCAGAGCCTGAAGATGACACAGGTTGAGCCTCCTGCTGCCTCCTCCCTCCTCTGCTGACAGGTCTCAGTCTCCCATAGGTGTGAGCCTGTCAACGGGTTTGCAGGCGGTGCATTAAGCCTCCCCTCTCAGTGGGGCGAAGGCAGCATCCTCCTGGAATCTCTTGACTTTATCATCTGGGGAAGCGTCTATGGGTATTCCAGGTGTTGTTCCTCCTTGGTGTTCCTGGCTGAAGTGAATGCTGCCTGTGCCCTGTTGCCTGCAGGAGCTTGTTCCTGCAGATCCACGCCTTCTTCTCTTCCCCTCGCTGTTCTCCTGAATGGGGAGGGGGGCTTCTCTTCCTGCTCCTGGGCCCCTCCTGCTTGGGCCTGCCAGAACCCTGCCAATCCCTCCGCCCTTCTTCATCTGTAGAGAAGTAGGACTTGATGGGTGCTTCTGACCCGACGTCTCTCAGGCTTGCCCAGGCTTGACAGCACCCACTGCAGCCCTGCCACCCGACCCTGACTTTCTCTCCCGGGCCAAGAACCCGCAGGCCCATCCTGCCTAAATGCTTCTCAGGGTGTATTTTCCCAGTAGCAGCAAGTCTGCTGCCTGGCACCCTTCCTCGGGGTTTCCTTCAAGGCATTTATTGAAGAAGAATTTGCTGCTTCTCCTTGGGGCTGCTGTGTGTTAGGTTAATGAGCCTTAGTTGCACCAAATAGAAAAGCTGGAGCCCATGGACCTCAGGTGGTTCCTTTATATTTCCCCCTCTCCCCCTTTGTGGTATTAGAATTGAACCCAGGGGCATTCTCTCTCTGAGCTACACCCCCAGCTCTTCTTATAAAGTTTTTATTTTGAAACAGGATCTCTCTAGGTTGCTGAGAGTCTCACTATGTTGCCAAGGCTGTCCTTGAACCAGTGATTCTTCTGTCTCAGCTTCCCAAGTATATAGATTATAGACATGAGTTACCACGCCTGTCCCCATTCCCTCTTTAAAGATAGCTGACATTTCCTATCAATGGAATCATACAGTACATTATTATTATTATTATTATTATTATTATTATTATTATTATTAGTAGTAGTAGTAGTAGTAGTAGTAGTATTGCACCTGGCTTCTTTCATTTGGCATGCTGCCTTTGAAATTCATTCATGTTGTAGCTTTTTACTGTTGAATAGTATTCCAGTGAGTGGACATATCCCACATTTTATTTATCCACTCACAGGTTGATGGACATTTATTGGAGCTGTTTTTACTTTTTTAGCAATGCCAAATAATGCTGCTGTGAACATTTGTGTACACATCTTCATGTAAATGTACATTTTTATTTCTCTTGAGTAGATACTTCGGAGGGGACTTGCTGGGTCATACTGTAAGTTTGTGTTTAACTTGTCAGGAAACTGCAGACTTGATTTCCCAAGTGATTGTACTATCTACCAGGAATGTCTGAGCCTTTCTGTTTCTCCTTGCTGTTATTATTATCATTATTATTTTATTATTGTTGCTATTATTATTATTATTATTATTATTATTATTATTATTTGTGGTGCTGGGGATGGAACCCAGGGCCTTGACCTCCCAGGCATACTCTGCCCCTGAGCTCACCCCCCGCCCTACCCCATGTTTTAAAGGTTGACTTGGAGCAGACTGTTGTCAGTGTGCGGCCTCTCTGCATTGAGCCTCCGTTGGACTGCAGATTCATTTATTCAGACTTCCTGCTTCCCCAAATGCAAGTCTGAAATGGCTGTAGAAATTATAATTTCATAGCATCCCTATTGCTGCCCCAATTAGTGATAGGCTTTTTAAAAAGTTTTTTTCTTTATTGTAGGTACTTATGTAAAGAAGGAAGGGATACCTGCTTTTTAAATTTTTCCCTAATGTATATAGTGGGCTTAAGAATATACTGTACAGCCAAGAAGTATGTTGAAATGTAAATGGACATTCTGGTTAGGTAGAAATTTAATCCGTATTGTTTTCAAATGGCAGCTATTAGCCAGGTGTGGTGAAACATACCTCTAATCCCAGTTCTTGGGAGGTCAAGACAGGAGGGTACAGGTTTGAGGACAACCTCAGCAATTTAATGAGACCTTCCACAATTTAGTGAGAACCTGCTTCAAAATAAAAAAAAGTAAATAAAATGCACTGGGGATGTAGCTCAGAGATAGAACGCCCTCTGGATTCAATCTCCAGTACCCACCCCCTTAAAAAAAAACAAAAACAGCTATTTGTAAGCCATGAAGAAGAGATAACAGAGGGTTCAGGTGAGCTGATATCATTAGGCCAGGTAGGAGCTGAGTGTTGTGTGATGTCAGGGCCTAGAAAGGAAGGAAGGAGGGAGGAAGAGACAAGAGGAAAGAGGGAGAAAGGGAAGAAAAGTAAGAGAATGGAAAAGAGAATAAAATAAAATACAGGGACTGACAGTAATAGGAAGACACAGGACTGAGAAGCAGTGGAAGGCCCCAGGAGAAGCCCGTAGTTTGGTCATTTGAAATCTGAACACAGTTCCTGGTTGTGAGCCTTGGGGCCAGTGATCAAGCATCTTTGCACCTCACTATCCTCCTCAGTAAACCGAGGATGACTTTCTGAACCCTGTGGACATTGATGGCCTTGGAGTTAGTGTGTAGAGCACCCCAACCAGGACCTGTCACGTACAAGGCAGGAGTGACAGACTGCAGCCATTGTAAGGAGGAGCAGGGCAAAATGGTCAGAGAGAGTGGGCATGGGTCAGGGCCAGTGCCAGGCAGTTTGGACCAGTGGTTCCCAAACTTCCATCTGCCCAAGAATCACTTGGAGACTGGGGCTGCACCCTTAGAACTTATCATCCAGGGGGTCAGGCTTGGGGCCTGAGAATCTGTATTTCTCACAAGTTCCCAGGTGCAACCCACTGCTGCTGGTGCAGATGCCACACTTTGAGGCCCAGGGTATAGACTTTGGAGCCAGGTCTGTGACACAGAGAAGAGAGGATGCCTTCTTGACTGTTGCCCTCTAGATGCCATTTAAAAGGATTGGGAAGATACAGTTCCTGTCCTCAGTGTGTTAACCTGAGGCAGTGATTCTTTTTTTATTATATCCTCTTATTGGCAATTGTAATTACACATCGTAGTGATGTTCAGAATGATACACACATGCATACACATATCATTCGGTGTATTATCTTCTGCATTCCACCCGGCTTTCCTCTCCTCCCTCCTCATACATCTTAGTGAGATTGGTACTGATACCTTCATATCTGGACATGGCATTACCTCTCCCCCAATTCTCTTGCACTATTCTCGTGGTCTCTTTCCTCATTTATTTGAAGTCCCTTTTCTTTCCTATTTTCTCTCTAGCTTCCACATATGAGAGAAAGCATATGACCCTTGACTTTCTGAGACTGGCTGATCTCACTTGGCATAATGTTCTCCAGTTCCATCCATTTTCCTGAAAAGGACATAATTTTGTTTTTCTTTATGGCTGAGTAAAATTCCATTGTGTGTATAAACCACATTTTTTTTTTTACCTGTTCATCTGTTGATAGACACCTAGCCTGGTCCTATAATTTAACCATTGTGAATTGTGCTTCTATAAACATGGGTATGCATGTATCACTATAGTATTCTGACTCTAATTCATTTGGAAGATACCAAGGAGTGGTATAGCTGGGTCATATGGTGATTCCATTTCTAATCTTTTAAGGGACCTCCATACTGGTTTCCATAGTGGTTGTACTAATTTATAATCCTACCAACAGTGTATAAGAGTTCCTATTTCCCCATATCCTCTCCAGCATTTACTATTGTTTGTGTTCTTGATGATTGCCATTCTAATTGGTATTCGATGGAATCTCAATATAGTTTCGATTTGCATTGCCTTGATTGCTAGTGATGTTTAACATTTTTTCATACATTTATTGGCAGATTATATTTCTTCTTTTGAGAAGTATCACTTCAGTTCAGTTGTGGGACAGTGATTATTGGAAAAGGGGTGAGGAGCAAGGGTTGAGAACTGAGAAGGTGCACAAGACATCCACATTGGACCCCGCAATGGGACATTTTCACATTCTCCCTTCCTCAGCATAAGATTCTAATATCGTATTTTAGGAGAGGTCCTCAAACCGCTCTTCCTCCGTGGGTTTGCATCTTGTTTATTGCTATATTCTTAGCAACCAGCGGTGCCTGGGACTGAGTAGATGTTCAGTAAACATCTGTTGAATGAATGAATGAAGGTAGAGAATCACTATTTGTATTCAATTGCTTGGGCTGCTATAAGAAAATACCATAGACTGGGTGGCTCAAACACCAGAGATCCACTGTCTCAGTTCCAGAAGCTGGAAGTCTGAGATCAAGGTGTCACAAGCTTGGTTTTCCCTGAGACTTTTCTCCACTTTCAAATGGCTGCCACCCTCCTGTGTCCCTGGAGTGAGTGCATCCCTGGAGTCCATTCCTCTTCTTGTGAGGACACCAGTCATATTGGGTTAGGACCTGCCCTTATAGCTTCATTTAACCTTAATTACCTCTTTAAAGGTCCTATATCCAAATACAGCCATGTGAGGAGTTAGTGCACGTGGGGACTTGGGTGGAGACAGTTCAGTCCACAGCTCTATTGTAGTGAATCCACTGGGTGATCTGAGGGTCATAGTTCTTAACCTGGAGCTCCCAAGGTGTTAAGAACTTACAATCTAAAGATACTTTTGTGCCTTATCAAAGGCTAGGGGACTAGCCAAGTGAGGGAAATACCAACTTTGGTTGTAAATTGATAAATCCTATAATTTAGACCAGAAATTAAAGATAAAAGACACAGACTTGAATCTTTTGCGTCTTTTTTGTTTTGTTTTGTTCTTTTTTGGTACTGGAGATTGAATCCAGGGCTTTGCACTTAAAGACAAGTCCTTTGTCACTAAGCTACATCTCAACCCATTTTTGGGGGGGAAGGGGAGTGTACTGAGATTAAACCCAGGGACATTCTACCTCTGAGCTACACTCCCAGCTCTATTTTATTTTGAAACAGGGTCTCACTAAGTTGCAGAGGGCCTCACTAAGTTGCTGAAACTGTGAACTTGTGATCCTCCTTCTCAGCCTCCCAAGTATTGGGATTACAAGTGTGTGCCACCATGCCCAGCTAAAAGACAAAATTTCTAACAATGTATTTATTTATTTACTTATTTATTTATTTATTTATTTATTTATTTATTTATTTCTAACAAAGTATTTATTTTACTTCAGAGCTATTGCCTATTGGTGGCATCATTTTTTTTTCTTTTTACCTGACTATGCATCATGAAATTGTGTGAGGGCCAGGTGTGATGGTTCACACTTGTAATCCTAGTACTTGAGAGGCTAAGACAGGAGGAGACAGGTTCGAGGTCAGCCTCAGCAACTTAGTGAAGCCCTCAGCAACTTCAGAAGATCCTGTCTCAAAATAAAAAATAAGATATGGCTGGAGCCATATACTGCCCTGCCAAGTCCTTTCCTTGGCTCCCTGGGTTTTGCTTTTACCTTCTCTTTCTCCACCTCAGTCCACTCACCCTAGAATGACTTACTGTATACCGCACCCCCCCCCCAATTTCTCCGTTTACCTCCTTCCTTCCTCCTTTGGTCGTAGACAGGTAGTCCATGAACACTGCAAAGGTTTTTAGAGTTGTAAACTTGGGACATAGGTTGATTTTTAGTTTACTAGGGTTGCATTACAAAGTGCCACAAATGGGTAACTTAGAACAATAGAAATGTATTGTTTCACAGTTCTGGGGGCCACAAGTCTAAACTAAAGGTGCCAGAAGTCCAAATAAAGGTGTCAGCAGAGCGATATCCCCTCTGCAGGTGCTCAGGAAGGATCCTCCTGGCTCTACTGGTGTTTGGTGGTTCCTTGGCTTTGGCAGCATAATTCCAGTCTTCACTGACATTCTCCATGTTCCAATTTCTCCTTCTTATAAGACAGCAGTGGATTAGGAGCCCAGGCTACCTACTACAATCTCGTTTTTAGTCACATCAGCTATGGTGCTATTTCCATAACAGTGGTTTTGAATTTCTATGAGAAATAACTTTAGTTAATGTCCAAATTGGGGTTTCTAAGAATATGCTTGCAAGTAAATACTGTATTATAAATTCTCACAACGTGCTTACTTTTAAGATAGTGAAAAGATGGAAATGATATATATCGAGTTAGAAAGTAGAGAAAGGGGCAGTCACATTCTCAGGTGTGAATTGCTGGGGCCAGAATCAGGAATTTAGTAAACTTTTAGTTGCCAATTCTTGGATAATGATTTGGAAGAGGCTAGTCCCCCTCATCAGGATAAGATGTGAGAGCTCTGAGTTGGGTTTCTGGCATCGAATGTCTCCACTTGACCCAATCACTCATCTTCTCTGAACTTTACATTACTTTGTCACCAGTAGCAGAATAATATTGCCTTAGAGAGGAGCGATGAGAATTGATGAATGATGCTACAAATGTGTCCAGGAGATCCTCAGATGAAAGGCGGCGCTAGAGTAAGGGTAAACTTTCAGTTACCACTTGGACAGACAGACACACAAGAAATGATCTTTATTTTTCTCTTTATCTCAATGGGTCATAGCTGTAATCACAGATGTAGACGGAAGTGTGGTTAACCTAAAGGGCAGATCAAAGAGAAAGTCAGCCAGGTGGATAAATTCACTGGACTTGAAATCAACTTCCGAGTTTGGTACACCCTGTTCTCACCCTGGCATGAGAACAGGTTGCCCTACGTGAGTGTTGGCTGGGTCACTTCCATGAGTAATCCCCCAGTAGGGCCCTTGATCTCTGAACCTGTTGGCTCATCTGCTCCTGGATGGATCTGATTTCAGCAAGGACATGGGTGTTGGCTACCACAGCGTCTCTGGACGTGCTTTCTAGCAAGACAAGCAGCACCAGGCTGTCCTCTTTGTCACTGCGTAGAGAACCTCTGCCTTCCACTTTCCTTTGGTCTAAAGACCAGTCCTCTGAGAATTATACTTCCTTGCCTGGTGATAGCTGGCAGCACAGTTTAACCACACTGTGCTCAGATGGAGGCATTGTGATGGAGACCAACCAAGAGAACTATAAACACTTTATAATTCAAATTTTCTTACTTCCAAAGAAACACAGGCACTGTATTGCCTCTTCTCTGCTTCCAGACCTATTTCCGGGATGTCTATGAATAGAAGAAAAACTCACCTGTGGCTGATTGCATGTGGGTAAATTGGCTCGTCCTTGAAATGCCAGATGCAGATCGGTCTTAGCTTTTTGAAATAGGCTCTGACTCAGGTACCTGCATATTTCAAGGCCAGGCACTGGCACCTTGTCCTGCCCTGACTCAGTGAGTGATTCAGACTCAGAGTTGGCTAAATTGGGCAGGACTTCTGCATTGCATTACAACCTTTTAGGTATTCATCTTACTCCTCAGCTAAGAATAGAGCTGGACCATGAAAAAACTATCTGAAGTTGTCCTCTTCCACTAGAAGTTCTGAATTTTAATTTAATTTTTTTCTGTATCCAAACTAGACAATGGGCAGCATTGCATTTTGAATTTGTCTTTTTCTTTCTTTTGCCCAGTTTGCCCTTGAATGACAGAGTTCTTCCAGATGCTTTTGGACTAACTGGAACATTAAGGAGGTGGTTGGCTCAGAGAGCTTAATTCACATGCCTAAGCTATTTATGTGGGAGCCAGGACTTGATCCCAAGAGGCTCAGCTCCACTGTGTCATACCAGGACCATGCCATAAATAAGCCCTAGATCCATTGACAATGATTGGTGAGAAACTAACACCTATTTGTTTAGCACTATCTTAGGAAATTAACAACTGTTTGGATATTGGATCAGCATTAATATAGTAGCAATTTTGGATTTTATTCTACTTTATCTGATAAAATGGACTTTTAATTATTGACATAAAGATTATTCTGGCAAAACTGTTTTCTTGGGGCTCAGGGAAGTTCTTTTAACTTTTGTTTATAGTGGCTTACAGACTAGTGGGAGGTAGATTTTTAAAAAGTATGGCAAAAACCATAAATAACTACCCTGATTTTGTTGAATAAAGATGAAAAATAAGACATCAAGTCCTTTTATGCTAATATAATTAATTTCATTTCAAAATCTCATACACACACAGGCATTTCTTTTACAAAATAAACATACATTGTAGTTTTCTTTTTTGGTACTAAGGATTGAACCCAGGGACATTCTACCTCTGAATTACGTGCCTATCTCTTTTTGTTTTTTATTGTGAAATAGGATCTCACTAAATCGCTAAGGGTCTAGCTAAGTTGCTGAAGCTGGCCTTGAACCTGTGATCCTCCTGCTTCAGACCGCCAAGTACTGGGACTTAAAGAAAAATTTAGGCTCCTTCCCCAGCCCTCTTAAGTAAGGCTTTTTAGACCACACAAGCAATTCACTCTTTGTTTGCCCTGAGCATAGGGGGAGGAGTTTAGAGAATATATGTAAATGATCAAGATCCCAAAGCAGAAACATCTTCCAATTCCTTCTCCATGGTTCACACTATAGCTTCAATCATCTGTTCCCAGCATTGGTCAACACTGGTACAAGCTTATGTTTGAACAAAAACTAAAAATGAAATTCAAACCCCATGCATAGCTTTTGGGCTCATACCTCCCTGCATTTTCACTGGTGAAAATATTTTTGAGTTGTACCTGCTCCTCTACCTTGCCAAAGTGGTTGCTTCTATATTGTAGGAGAACCCTGGCCCTCTGCAAACATCAAGCACACATGTATGGGGATAAGACAATGAGTCAGAACATTTAGATCATCTGATATTTGTGATTAATTTATACAGCTGCTCCCTCATCATGCTCGAGCTGGAGAGACCTTAGTTACAGAAACCCCAGGAATGGATTAATAAGCAGAATGTGCTTTGGAGGCTTGCTGTTTTATTCAGATCCTTACCTGGGAGTATTAGGATTCTTCTTTAGGATTAGTCTGCATTTCTTCTATGTGCTCATAGCCTCCCTGGGCTATTTCTTGCTAATCCTGACCATATACAAAACAGATAATGGGCTGCAGGTGGCCTGGGGACTGAGTTGACCACCACAACCCAGTCTCCCTTCCCTAGTAGCAGTGCATGCTTGGCTTCCTCAGTCTCTCTCCCAGCCAAGTCTCAACAGATGCAAAACATTCCTGGGTTTGAGCTAAAGAGCCCAAATCTAGGGGGATGCTGCCTTTGCTTCTCACCTCCTCCTGACTTACAGTTCCCCAGTAGACCCACATCTAAGCCAGGAAATCATTGACTTTAGAGGTTGGTGGTGTTAGCAACAAAGGGGTAATGGATCCCCAGTGAATCCAGCCTTCACTGTAGTTCAGCTTCTGTAGAAAGTGACTGCTGGCTACCAGTCTAGATCATTTAGGAGGGAAAGAAGAGGCCCCAGGTGGCTTTCACTCTCTTTTGACTATAGAAAGGTTGCAGAAATTTCCTTTAGTTTTGGATCTTCACCATCAATACTTATGTCCCTGAGGCCCTTTTCTAACCAATCTAACCCCTGAGTCATACTTGAGCACTCCCATCTCCTGCAAGGATTGTACTCCTCTGTCCATTTGCAATTTTAATTGTGCGTTTACTCAATGGGCTTCCCTTCTGGTTAACTTCTCCTGGTAACTCATTAAACCTCTGAGTCACACGTTCATTATTGTAGAGAGGGAAAAAAATGAAAGAACAAGAAGGAGCTGTGCCCTGAGAGAAACGTGGGGGTGGATCGCTGTGGTTAAGCATAGCTGAGCATCTGGAGGTCCAACTCGTCTCTTCCCCCTCTTAGGACGTGGCCCACATTGCACGATGCTCTACCTAAGGCAGGAGGTCACTGGTTGCGGTTGTGTCTAATGTGAGTTTTTGCTGTCGTAGGATACCAGCTTACAATTCTGGTGAGAGCTCTACCCTCCTACTTAACTCTGCCCTTTGAACTTAGGAAGTCTCAAAAAAGGATGGGGGCTACTCATTAAAAGGGAATTCCAATCTTAATTTGTATCTCTGAAAAAACATCAAAGGGAACCAACTCATAACCCACAGAGACACTTCTGAATATTTTCTTTCCTCCCACCACTGTTTCCCCCAAATGAGTCCCCTCCCCCATCCACCAAGCTATTTCTTTCCCTCCTCAATCCCTCCCCAAGGTGAGTCATGTCTTTCAGCCTTGGACAGGACACCCCTTTGTAAAATGGGTGGTTCATTGCAGAGAGAAAACATGTCAGCACTACTCACATGGTGCCCGGAACACTGCGCGTACTCCTAAAAGTTAGCTATCACAATGTTGGATTTGGTCTTCCGAGCCTCAGTTTTGATTTTCCCCTCTATTGAAAACACTTAGAAAAACAATTTGGAAGTGGAGAAAATGGTTTTTAAGTGCTAGTAGCAATATATATCATTTACTGAGTGTGACTTATGTCCCATGTGCTATGCTGAATCCTTTATGTGCATCGTCTCTTGACCCCTCCCCACATCCCCCAGGGACAGATACTATTATTATCCCCATTTCGCAAGTGAGGAGACTCAAGCCTTAGAGGTGAAGCAGCTTGTCCTGGGCCACGTAGCTGAGAAGTTGAAGCTGGAGCCTCGCTGACCTCCAAGTCCTTGCATGAATGGCTCTGCAGAACTCTGCAAACAAGTGTTCTCTGTGTGAGTTTTGATTCATAAAGACCCTGGCCCCTTGTTCAGAGATGTGGGGTTCCTGATGACAAGTCACCTGCTCTTGGAAAAGGGCCATGATGGAGTGGCCTCTATGGGCTGGGGCAAAGTCACCTGGTCTATGCCCTGGTAAACTCTCTGAAGACCTCCTTAGTTTCCAGTTAGAGACAGAAAGAAATATATTTTTCTGCAAAGGCTGGCATTTATTTCTTAATAATCAAGTTAAAAATTTATGTAGCCTCCCTAATCAGCAAAACAAAGGCTTTCTGTACTTTTATGTGTGCTAGAAACTACTAATGAGTTCTTGGGGATTTCTCACTGACTCTAGAATAGAAGGAGAAGCCAGCATATTTGGAGTCAGTAAAAAAAGGGTTTTGCCAAGACACTTCAGCTGCAAGGGAACCTTTAAATATTCCACACATCCAGCTCCACATCTGTCCTGGGGAATTTGAGGATGAGCTGATGTTCTGCACAGGATGCCTCTGCCCTGCACAAGATTCTTCTACTCCAGATGTCCTGGGACCTCCTGAGTAGGCCTTGTGTAGTTCTTGCAGATGTGTTTGCTTGGGGTGACTTAGCAGCTGAGGGTCCCCTCTCTGCAGAGTACCAGTTGTGCAACTCAGTTGCCCCAGAAGCCAGAAAGAAATCTTGACTTTTGCATCAAGTTTAGGAGCCAACATTTTCCTGGGTTCCAAAGAGTCAGCATCAAGAGGGGCTGCTGCAGCCTGGGCTCCTATAATGGATGCCTGGTTTTTGTGCACAAAAGAGTCAAATACCATTATTATCAGCAGTAACTCATCCCCCACTCCTCCTCTTCCTCTTCCTCCTCCTCCTCCTCTTCCTCTTTTTCTTTTTTTTGCTCCTTCATCTCCTTTCATCTTCCCCCTATTTTATTTTTACTATGATAATATGTATAACAGTAGAATCTGTCAAGATTTGGCAGATTATTCACTCATCTATTCCTCAAATATTTATAAACTGAGCATGGGATGGGGCTACAAAGGTAAATAAGAGATTCTTCCCGTGGGGTGTGCAGTTCAGAAGTGCTGTGCTTTAAGTACATCCCCTAATGGCTCATGTGTTGACAGTGTGGTCCCAGTGTGGCCATGTTAAGAGGTGTTGGGACCTTTACGAGGTAGGGCTTAGTGTCAGGTCATTAGATCATTGGGGTATGGCCTCAGAAGGGATTAAGGAACCCCAGTCTTGCTCTCTGGCTTCTTGCCTTGTGATGTGATCTCTCCTGAACACTCCCACCACTGTGATGCGGTTCACCATGAGTCCCTCACTAGAGCCGAGCAGAAACCTGTCTCATGCCCTCGAATTTCTAAGTATTTTGTTATGGTAACAAAACAGACTAATACAAAGAGGAAGAGGCAGACATCTGAGGATTATAATAAGTAACCTGTTCCAAGCACTTATCGTGTACCTGGCATTGTGCTGAGTTACTTTTAACCGGATCATCTCATTTAATCCTCAAAGAAAGACTCTGAGGGGAATTCTGCCATTTTATCCTCTTATAGATGAGGCCTCGAGGCAAAGAGAGATTAAATAATTGGCCCACAGTGATACCACTGGCATGTCACAGATCTCACTTGGGCTCTGGTGGTCTTTCTCCAGAGTCAGCATTGTTAACAGTTCTGCTGCCTCCCACTTAATTACAGCATGTTGTGATGAGCATCACATTAGTAGGGTCTAGTAGAAGCTGATTTGGCCTGGAGACTGGAGAAGGGAGGCCAGAGCATTGCAGCATAAGGAACAGTGGGGGCAGAGGCAGAGGTGCAGAAGGCCAAGAATTCACAGCCTGAAAGGGTATGCATGTTGGAGAGTGTGAGTTGGAGGTGGTGCAGAGAAGGGGTGCAGCAGCAAGGAGGGAAAAGTGTTGGGGAGGCTATGTAGAAAGCAGTTGGGAAGGGCTGGGTGCAAGTTAAGGGCTTTGGTTTGCAGGGACGGTATCTGAATTGTCTCCACTGATCCTCAGTGCCTCTCACAGAGCCCAGCAGACACTATACACTTCTCAAATACACATGAGTGAGTAAATGAGTGAACGAGGAAAAAGGAAAGCCACGTGGCTGGAGGAAAGGATTTGGACAGATTTTTGAGACGCAACCTCCACGTCATGATGCAATGAGGATGAGGGTTCTTCCTTAAGCATCAGGGAAGTTGATTATCTTCTTACTTGTTGATTACCTTCTTTCCCTGTGATAGAGAATATGGGGAGAAATTCATGAAGGGAGAAGCAAGGGAGAAGGCTGGTCTCTTTCTGGTTTATTCTTATTCATGAGTCATGGCTCCTTCAGAGTCAAGCCCCTCCTCAGTGGTTCCTAACTCCCACTTTTTCTCTCTCCAGGTCACTAAGACTGATGTAGTCCCTAGGATGTTGATTTCTATTTGACCCCTATGCTTGCAAGAAGACACATTTTGAATACATTGACTTTGTTGTTAAATCGATAAAAAAAATTTTAACCATTTGCTGTAAAATCCATGTTGGACATGGAAGTCAGGTGGACTGAGCGGGTATCTTGTGGGAAGACAGTCCCGAGGAGAGCTGTGAATCATAGTCCTGTCATAAGAATCTTCCAGTCCTTGTCCGCTCTGCCCTCATTGTTAGGGGATGTCTAGTTGTCCACGTAGCTTAATTCTAACTATCGTTTCAGTTCCTGTTTACTTAACTATGTAATATGCTACACCAAGTGCACAAATATTATAGCTTGTAGAATTTTTACAAAATGAGTACTCTTCTCTAATCTCCACCCAGAAGAAGAATAGAACATTACTCATCACCAAAACACCAGAAGCCTTCTTTTTGCCCACTTGCAGGCAATATCTGCCCACCCACCAAACATAAAAATGAGTCTGGTTTATATCACAGGAGGCTAATCATTCCTGGCTTGAATCTTTGTATAAATGGAATCACACAGCATGCTCTCTTTTTCTCTGGCTTTCCCCCTCAACATTCTGTTAATGAATTTTGTCATCATGAATGGAATTTGTTTTTTTTTTTTTTAGGGGGGTATTGGGAATTGAACCTAGAGGCATTCTACCTCTGAGCTCTGCCCTCAGCCCTAGTTTTTGAAAGAGGGTCTCATTAGGTTGCTGAGAGTCTTGCTACATTTCTGAGGCTGTCCTTGAATCTGAGATCCTCCTGTCTCAGCCTCCCAAGTACTGGAATTACAGGTGTGTGCCACTATGCCTGGTTAGTTTGTTCTCTTTTTTGTTGTTGCTTCATTTGTATTAGATAAATACCTTTTAGTGGAATATATCCTGTTGCTCGTAGATGTTTGGGTAGTT
The DNA here is from genome assembly GCA_004027655.1 of Graphiurus murinus. Classification (NCBI taxonomy): domain Eukaryota; kingdom Metazoa; phylum Chordata; class Mammalia; order Rodentia; family Gliridae; genus Graphiurus; species Graphiurus murinus. Next base: position 4,593 of record PVLC010002666.1, on the reverse strand, counting down.
TATATCTCAGGGCTATCAGACTTTTATGAATATCCTTGGTTACTATATTTTAGAAGGCTTAAGCAGTTTTTCTTCTCTATGTACTCAGAAGTGGATTAACTAGGACATAGGATATATGTGTGTTTAGCTTTTGTAATTTCTGTGTAACAACTTATAATTTGTACTACCAATTTACATTTACATTAGCAATTTATGTCGTTCATAGTGCTCCACATCCTCCAGCACTTAATGTTTTTATTTTTAACTGTTATGAAAGGTTTATAGTAATATCTCACTGTAGTTCTTTGGGCCTGCCTTCCTTCCTTCCTTCCTTCCTTCCTTCCTTCCTTCCTTCCTTCCTTCCTTCCTTCCTTTTTTTTCTTTATTGTTACTGAGGATTGAACCCAGGGGCATTCTACCTCTGAGCTACACCTCTAGCCCTTTTTTGTTTGTTTTGAAACAAGATCTTTCTAGGTTGCTGAGAGTCTTGCTACATTGCTGAGGCTGTTCTTGAACCCCTATGGTCCTCCTGTCACAGCTTCTCAATTGCTGGGATTACAGGCATGTGCCACTATTCTTGGCTTCACTATAGTTTTTTTGTTTGTTTGTTTTTTGTGGTACCGGGGATGGAACCCAGGGGAAGTCTACTTCTTTTATTTTAAAATAGGGTATCACTAAGTTGCAGATGACCTTACTAAGTAGCTGAAGCTGGCTGCGGACCTGCGATCCTCCTGTCTCAGACTCCCTAGTACTGGTATTACAGGCATGCACCACCATACCCAGCTTTCAGTGTAGTTTTAATTATATTATTAAATACAGTTATTCCTGATGATTAAAGGCATTGCATTTATTTGCTTTTTGGCCTTTAGTATTTCTCTTTTTTTGTGAAGTGTTTCAATGTTTTGTCATTTGGTGGAAAGTCCATGTCTGATAACTATGATACAGAAACCATCTATGGATCTATTTCTGCTGTCTGTTTTTCTCTTGGTTTTCAGTAGTTAGGTTCTGTTTCCTGGAATGCTTGGTATTTCACATTGACTGCTGGACATTATGTATGAAGTACTATAGAGCTTTTGGATGATTTATCTTCCTTCAGAGAGCACTTAATTTGCTCAGATAGAGTGTGGTAAGATCGTCTTAGTCCAGGTGAGGCTGGTCTCTTTCTGGTTTATTCTTATTCATGAGTCATGGCTCCTTCAGAGTCAAGCCCCTCCTCAGTGGTTCCTAACTCCCACTTTTTATCTCTCCAGGTCACTAAGACTGATGTAGTCCCTAGGATGTTGATTTCTATTTCACCCCTATGCTTGCATTGGATGCTATCAAATGTACTGAGGGGAAATTGTGGCTCTGGCCGGGGGCTCCATCCAGTGAATATCTCTGCTCTCTAGGATCTTCAGCCCTCAAGTATTAGCTGTTTTGCTTGTTCTCCAATGTCTCAGCCAGTCAGCTTGTGTGTGTGTGTGTGTGTGTGTGTGTGTGTGTGTGTGTATGTGATTTTGTCTAGATTTGACAGATGCTATTAGTAGGAATATTTGTCTGACAGCAGCTACTCTGTCATATGGAAGAGTATCTATCCACATTTTAGATACGTCTTATAGGTTATTTCAATAGCTTCCTTCTTCTAGTATTTATTTGCCTTTGTGGTCAAGGATATCAATGTGTCTCTCCATACTTTCTAAGTGGCAAAAGAAAAGAAAATCTGTTTTTTTGTTTTTAAATGTGGGAGTTTCCAGTGCAGTCAGAAACAGAAACTAGGGGACTGGATTCTAATTATCTTTTCTCCCATAATGTTCTAATATGGCTATAGCTGTGACTGGGTAGCATACTATGCCTCCAGTTTCTGTCCAGATCTATCACATATTTAAATCGGAACACATCTCTTTGTTTAGAAAGTATCACTGTTACTTATATGGACCAATAAGACCATTTGCTATACCAACAACTCAAAAAAGGTAAGATGCAGTTTTGTTTTTAATTAATTAAAAATTAACATGAATGGGAAAGAGCATTCTACTTAGAAGCAAAAATTCAAATATTATGGATCAATGCAAATACAAAACTTTGGTTAGGAATAAGCATCAGAATTTTAGAAACATCTTTTAAATTAATCAACTATGACTAACTCCTGGTTATACAAAGCCCAGGGCACAAAGTGGCCCCAGGGTAGAATGTTTCCCTTAGAAATACTCTCCAGGGTAGGGGGGGCATGGTACTATGTTCTAAGCAAAATGCTAAGTCTCTTCCCCAGGTGATCCTTAATGGCCCTGGAGAGGCTAGTCTTGGTTAAAACTGTGCTGCATTAATAAAAGAAATAAGCATTAGAAGGTATTAAAAACAGTTTATTTCCCTTGTTTACTTTTGTGTGTGTGTGTGTGTGTGTGTGTGTGTGTGTGTGTGTGGTACTGGGGATAGAACTCAGGGGCATTTTACCTCCAAGCTACACCTACAGCCTATTTTAATTTTATTTTGAAACAAGGTCTTGATAAGTTGCTGAGAATCTCACTACTTGCTAAGGCTGTCTTTGAAAATGTGATCCTCTTGTTTCAGTCTCCCAAGGACTGGGATTACAGGTGTGTGCCACCACACCCAGGTCTTTGTTTACTTTTTAATTGTGATAAAATATAACATAAAATTTACCATTTTAACTACTTTAAGTGTATAGTTCAGTGGCATTAAGTCACACATTTACATTGTGTGACTTACAACCATCCATCTCCAGAACCATTTTTATCTTGCAAAATTGAAAATCTATACCCACTAAAAATAACTTTCCTGCTGTCTTCTATGCACAGCCCTGACAGCCATCATTCTCCTGTCTCTATGACTTTGACTATTCTAGGTTCCTTAAACAAGCAGAATCATGCAGTATTTGTTCTTTTTGATGGACTTATTTCATTTAGCATAATGCCTTCAAGATTCATCCATGCTTTAGCATGTGTCAGAATTTTCTTCCTTTTTAAGGCTGAATAATATTCCATTGTATGTATAGACCACATTTTATCTATCCATTCGTCTTCTAGTGGACATTGGATCACTTCAAGTTTTGTTTTGTATTGTAGCTAGAAAGTTAATCTTTAGCCAAATATTTCATATACTATCAAGAAGCTATGTTTTCTTTCTTTTTTTTTTTTTTTTTGCGGTACTAGGGATTGAACTCAGGGGCATTCTACCTCCAAGCTATACCCCCAGCCCTATTTTTTTATTCTTTATTTTGAAACAGGGTCTCACTAAGTTGCAGAATGCCTCACTAGGTAGCTGAGGCTAGCCCCGAACCCGGATCCTCTGGTCTCAGCCTCCCGAATGCTGGAATTACAAGCGCGCACCACCATACCCGACTAAGGAGCTATGTTTTCATTGAATTCTTCAGAATAAATATAAAAATTTCACCCAATAACTTTCAGATGCTAGAAGTATCACCCGATTTATGTTATGGTAACTCTAGAGACAGAACAGTGTAGGTTTCCAAATGCATCAGCACTAGATTCCATCCTCCAAGATGCATGCTCCAGCTGGGGAAATAAACTGGGTACCAGATAATGTTAATACTGATTAGAAGCAGAGCATCCAGAAGTAACTGAAGAGTATTGGTTCCTGGCTGAAGAGTCTGGATCCAGTGGAGAGGTAGTGGGAGTCACTGAAGATTTCACATTGTTTTGATATTTATGGATTAGTTTCTTTTTTATTTAATTTTTAACTCCATAAAATATTTACATGTTTTTTTTTTATTGGCGTATTTTAATCGCACATCTTGGTGCAGTTCAGGGTGATAGCGGCATACATACACACACCATTGATTGAACCCTCTCCCAGTTTCCACCCCATGCCCTGTCCCTTTTCACCTTCCCGTGCCCAGCACAGTGATTGGCTTTAAGTTTGTGTATGTACATCATGTCCATTGAGGTGTTTTCCTCTTCAAGTCTTCCTCTCTCCTCCCGTTTCCCTCAGTTAAGACCTCTTCTTCACTCCACTAAGGTTTCTCCTTTGTCTGAAGTCCATCCTGTATCCCAATTTCTCCCTAGCTTCCACATATGAGGGAGAGTATCTGTCCCTTCATTTTTTGCTACTGACTAATCTTACTTAGAATAATATTCTCCAGTTCCATCCATTTCCCTACAAAGGATGTAATTTTGTTCTTTTTTATGGCTGTAGCTCAGTAGTAGAGCGCTTGAATAGCATGCATAGCATGCATGAGGCCATGGGTTCAATCCCCAGCATGGCCAAAAAAAAAAAAAAGCCATATTCACATGCTTTGAAAGTTAAAACTGTAAAACATGGTATTAGCAGGGCATGGTGGTGCACATCTGTAATCCCAGTACTTGGGAGGCTGAGACAGCAGGCCAGCCTCAGAAACTTAGTGAGACCCTGTTTAAAAAAAAAAAAAATAGGGTGGGGGTTGTATCTTAAGAATCCCCTGGGAGCCGGGCGTGGTGGCACACGCTTGTAATCCCAGCATTTGGGAGGCTGAGACCAGAGGATTCGGGTTCGCCGCCAGCCTTGCTACCTAGTGAGGCCCTCTGCAACTTAGTGAGACCCTGTTTCAAAAATAAAGAATACAAAATAGAGCTGGGGGTGTAGCTCGGAGGTAGAATGCCCCTGAGTTCAATCCCAGTACCG
>PVLC010002665.1:23474-110526 GCA_004027655.1 Graphiurus murinus | reverse complement strand
GTAAATTAAAATTAATTTGTCCAGTAAAATTTTGCAAAGAAATAGCCCATTCATCAGAATTATAAAGCAGAAATTCTAACTGCTGTTTATTATAAGGAATAATTATATTATGAGGATCACTACCAAATAATTCTTTGCTTCTAGCTCTGCCTTTTTGTATTATCATAGTGATTAAAGTGGGGTAAGAGATATTAATTCTTTTTGGAGTGGAAGGTAAGTAAATCCACTCTAAGGGTCCCTTCTGCCAAATGCATCCCGTAGGAGTGTAAGCAGTTTTTAAAACAATTAAATCCCACTCTAAATTATAATCTATTCTAGTAACCCAATGGTCATTAATAGCTTCCTCTACCTCTTTTAGTGCTTGAGCAGCTTCATTTGTTAACTGACGAGGAGAAGAAGGACTAGAATCCCCTTTTAAAATATCAAAGAGAGGTTTTAATTGATGAGTGGATATTTTTAAGATTGGTCTAATCCAATTAATATCTCCTAATAACTTTTGAAAATCATTTAGGGTTTTAAGTTGGTCATGCCTGATTTGAACTTTCTGATTAGTAACAGTGGGAGATTTTATAATCCTTCCCAGAAAATTAATTGGCGGGTCTTTTTGGATTTTCTCTGGAGCGATTATGAGACCATATTGGTGCAGATTTTCTATTAATGATTGCAAGCACTGATTAAGAATATTGGTATTACTATAGGCCAAAAGAATATCATCCATGTAATGAATCATATAAACCTGGGGAAAATTATTTCTAGTATTTGTAAGGGCCATATCAACATATTTTTGACATAAGGTAGGACTGTTCTTCATTCCCTGAGGCAACACCTTCCATTGATATCTTTGATAAGGTCTTTGAAAATTGGATGAGGGGAGACTAAAAGCAAACCGTTTCCTATCCTGTGGAGCCAGGGGGATGGTAAAGAAGCAGTCTTGTAAATCAATTATGACAATTTGGGAGTTCTTATCTACTGCTACTGGGGATGGTAGTCCCGGTTGTAAGGCCCCCATGGCCTCCATTGTTTTGTTAATCGCCCTTAGGTCCTGTAATAGTCTCCATTTACCAGACTTCTTTTTGATAACAAATATTAGGGTGTTCCACGGGCTAGTTGAAGGTTCTATATGACCTTTTTGTAATTGTTCCTGAATGGCTCTGCTGCAGACCTCTTTTCATCTGTAAGGGGCCACTGTTCAACCCAGACAGGGTCATCTGATTTCCATACTATAGGGTCTGCATAAACTACAGTGGCCCCAGCAGAAAAGGAGGTAAGGAATCTACATCATCATCAGATATTATAACAGTCATATTTGTAGGAATGTCTCTCCCCCATAAGGTAAAAGGAATGGAAGTGAGGACATATGGTTGGAACGTTCCCTGCTTTTTTCCTGCCTTCCAATGTAATATAGAGGCACTTTTTGCAATTTTTGAAGCCGTGCCTATCCCCCTTAAAGTTGAAGCAGTTTGCTGAGTAATCCAGTCAGAGGGCCAGTCCTTTCCTGCAATGCAGGAGACATCTGCTCCAGTATCTAATAATCCTGTTATTCTTTTTCCTTCCACTAATATAGTCCTCATGGGCCTATTTTTACCTATTTTTTGTACCCAAGTAATGACATCACTGGAGCCAAACCCTTTTGCTTTTCTTTCTTTTTTCATACTTTTATTTGCTGTCTGTACTAAAGGAATTAATAACAATTGAGCTATTCTCTGTCCTTTCCATATCTGTATAGTTTTATTTGGAGGGAGTAACATGATTTTTATTTCTCCAGTAAAGTCTGAATCAATAACTCTGGGAGCAATTTGTAATCCCTGTAAGGTTACTGAGCTTCTGCCTAATATTAACCCCATGGTGTCTTTAGGCAAAGGGCCAAAAGTTCCTGTACTTACTAAAGTAGTTTCTATATCAGGGGTCAGAATGACTGTCTCATTGCTGGAAAGATCTAGTCCTGCACTTCCTGAGGTTGCTCTGGCCAAGCTGGCAATTGAGCTACTGGATAATTCTCCAGAGTTCCTGTTTGATTGTATCCCGAATTTTTTTGGGGGGGGGCTCTGGGGGAGCCCCTTAACCCGCTTTTTGATTCCTGTCCTTGTGATTGAAGGGGAGGCAGGGGAATTCCATCTTTATTAAATTGAGATTTACAATCTTTTTTCCAGTGAAATCCTTTGTAACATCTAGGGCATAAAGAAGGCGGCAGTTTTTGTCCTCCGCCCCCAGTAAGGGACGAAGGATTATTTATTAGTGGACATTGATGTTGTATATGTCCAACTGAACTACATCTATAGCATTGTGGAGGGCCTCTATTATTGCTTACCCCTTTCAAGAATTTATTGTATGTCTGGCCTTGTAATGCTGCCGCAATTGCAATCCCTTGCACCTGAGCCAGGGTGAAATCTAGACAGACTCGGACAAATTCTGATAGGGACCCTGTTTTTCTTATGGGTCTCAGTAAGGCCTGACAAGTGGAATTAGCATTTTCAAAAGCCAATTGCTTAACAAGCAGTTCGACTGCCTCCTTATTTGTGACTACTTTGGACACAGCCTCCTCCAGGCGAGCTAAGAAATCTTCAAAAGGCTCATCTCCTTTTTGTTTAACATTAGTAAGAAAAGTTGTTTTATGGTCAATTGCAGGCAGGGTTTTCCATGCCTCAGTAGCGCACATGGCGACATCCTCTAGAGCTGCTTGGGAGAGAGTAAGCTGACATTTTGGGTCACTGTATTCCCCTGTGCCTGTTAACATATGTATAGTAACCTGAGAACGGCCTCGCTGGGCCCTCAACATTCTTTTTCTGGCCTGATCCTCAAACTCCATTTTCCACAGTAAAAATTGCCCTGGGGGCAAGCAAGACCTTGCCATCTGTTCCCAATCAAAAGGAGTTAACCATTCGGAGGCAATGGCATCTAACAACTGTAAAGTATAGGGGGAGTTAGCCCAGAAGTCTCTGACCGCAGATTTTAATTCTTTTATCAGTTTAAAAGATAATGGTTTCCACTGCGGAGCTTCTTCAGTTTCATTAAGATTAACAACAGGGAAAGCAAATGAGAAACCTCCATTTTGTCTTGCCTCTGCTGTGGCTTGCAAGAAGCACGGCTGTTGGCAATATTCTGATTCTTTAACTTTTTGGCTAGAATTATTTGGAGAATCTATGGCATCATCTGGCCAATTATCCTCCTCACGATATTTAGCTGTGGCTTTTTCTAAAGTATGCCGCTCATCTGGGGAAAGTGATTTATCTCTGAAGTCCGAATTAGACTGATATCTATGATAAGAGGAAGCCTCAGTGTTTATTGGAGCGGTTTTTTTTGCTTCCTGCAGTTTGGAGGTTAAACATACTGTTTCATGGGTGGGATCTAATACATCTATAAAAATGCTCCATAAAGTAAAAACTTCTGCAGGTACCCTTTCAGGCCTGTGTACAGAACGATAAGTTTTTATCTCCTCTCCTAATTTTATCCAAGTTTCAAGGCTTAAGCTTCCCTCCTGAGGAAACCAAGGTGCTACAGTTTGTAAGGATATAAAAAAATGTTTTAATTGTTTTCGAGAAATAGAAATACCTCTTTTGTTTATCATTTGGTGTGTTATTTTTATAAAGAGTTTTCTTTCTTTGCTCTTAGCAAGGTTCATATTTAAAATTCTTTTTTCATAATGCTCTATTTTCAGTTGCTTGCTCTTAGAATGTCCCATCTTTCTTAATTCTTAATTCTTAACGTTACCGCCTCTCCTATCCTGCTCTATACCTAGCAGCGGGACTGCAGTTCCCTTTTTGGGCGGTCTACCTGTTCCCGATCCCAAAAAAATAAAAAAAATGAATAAAAATGGGTAGGGGAAACTTACCTAAACGAGGCCACCACGTTGGATGCCACCTGCCGGGAGCCAGCCCTCAAAGAAGCCGTAGAGCTTGGGGGGTCCCTCGTTAGGTGGAGATTGAGACGAGGTCGAGAGCGAGTGAGAGTACACTTACACACCATGTATGTTAAGACGCATCTGTTTTAATTCATCTCATGAGTGATATTTATGCTCATTACAACAAAGTATACAAAAAAAGGAATTTTTACAGCCTTGTTTTTCCTGGAGTTAAGTGGGTACATCTTTAACTGGAAAGGCTATTTCCTATAGTGTTTGCTGAGATTAGGGGAGCAGCAGAAAAAATACAAAAGTGTAAATGAATTATTCTTTTAGTAGAGAGCAGGCGCAGCAAAAGGAAGAGCAGGGGGTAACGGTTAAAAGCTAAGAAGAACTATTCATTAGATAAATCTTTCCTATTTGCTCAAGCAGCTAAAAGTAGCTAGTTAAGGTTTAGTAAGCTTTCTTGTCTAAAGGCTTCCTTCTGTCTTATGATAAGAAACCTAAGTTCTCTTGACTCAACTGCCGGTATTTGTAGAGTTAATGGATACCTCTGAGCCAGGCCTAGGCCTTTGTTCTCCTGTGATGACAGCATCCTGAGCCTCTTAAGAAACCTTTTTTAATGTGGAAGCAAAGCCCAAATTTCCAGAATAAAATAATGTAAAGCGAGAAATGTCACACGTCCCTTATTTAGTAGGCTGAGCCTTGCTCCAAGTACAAACTGGTTAAGGTAACATCGCAAGGAATGAAATCAAAAGATCAGAGTAGGCTAAAATGAAATAATATCAGAAAGGGGACAGCAAAAGCCACTGGTACCTAACATCGTTCTTTAACTAATCAGTCCTGATGGGCTATAAATTAATGGTAAACCTAAGATGAAATACATTTTTAAAATGTCACAGCATATTTACTATTATCATTGGTAGAGCCAGGACCATGGCACTCAAAGAATCAATAGAATCAGCAGAAGTTCAGGAGGTCTCATTTACAGGTCCCCTAAGAGAAAATATATACATTATTTTCTGAGACAATGCAACAATGCAACAAACTTTTGTTTGTAAAACTGAACCCACAGTAATAGATACTCAATGATAAGCATGCTGTATTTCCAATGCTCATGTGGTAAATGTGTGATTATAATCTGCCCTCCATTTTCACTGTATTAGTTGCTTATTTCTTCCTTTTTTCTTTTCTTTTCTTCCTTCCTTTCTTTCTTCTTTCCTTTCTTCCTTCTCTTTATAACTTTCTCTGATATTGAGGACTGAATCAAGAGGTAGTACACATCTGAGATACTACCCTGGCCCCTTTAAATTTATATTCTTGAAGCAATGTTTTTCTAGGTAGCTGAGTTTCACTATATTTCTGAAGCTTTTCTTGAAATTCTGATCCTCCTGTCACAGCTTCAAAAGTACTGGGATTGCTGGGGTGCTGCAACACCCATCTGCTTCAATTTTTACAATGGACAAAATATACATGCCAATGCCAGACAGCTCAGTATAATTCATTCTGGAGTGTGAAGGAGCCCCCGCTTTCACCATGAATCCCATATTGGACAACTGCCGCTTAACTGTTGAGTGAAATACATTTTAAAAGTGTCACAGCATATTTACTATTATCATTGGTAGAGCCAGGACCACAGCACTCAAAGAATCAATAGAATCAGTAGAAGTTCAGGAGGTCTCAGACACAGGTCCCATTACAGAATCAAAATATATCCTTTGCAGTGAAATGGAGGGAGCTGGAGGACATCCTACTATGTAAGATCATCCAGACTAAGAAAATCAAGAACCACATGGTTTCTTCCAGGTTTTTTTTTTCAGTAGGATATATCTACCTTCCTAAGAAATATAGCAGTGCTATGTCTCATCTATCTGTACCTCATATATAGTGCTAAGTGCCTAGATTAAAATACTGCTTCACAGTGTGTCAATTATTTGCTAAGAATGTTGAATTTAATGTCTGTAAATTTTCTGATCACTCTTCCAGGTGTAGAGGTGCATTTATGTTATCTAAATATGTGATGGTTGAGATAGGGGAATTACAGGTTGAAAGCCAGCCTCAACAAGTTAGCAAGACCTTCAGAAACTTAGTGAGATACAGTTTTAAAATAAAATATAAAAACAGCTGTGGGTGTGGCTCAGAGTTTGAACATCCCTGGGTAAATCGCAATACTATAAGACAGGAAATTATTCTTATTACATGAAATAACTTCTATCCATACAGAACCTAGAAATCCCTATGTGATATACCCTGAATTATAAAAGAATAGAAAAGAGAAAGCCATTGTACAGGCAGAGATGGAAAATGGATTCAGGCAAGAAATTGTTGATAATCAGGAAATGAAATTATCAGAAAACAATTCCTAATATCAAGGATTCAGCAGTACAGCCTAGGAATAACTGAAATCAACCAAATGAAATAAAAAGAATGAATGACTGCCACGATGACAGTAGAAAAAGTATTTAAAGAAGTGATACTCTTTTGAATGAGGACTGGATCATGGAATAAATAAGTGAAGAAATAAGAAGTTCCTACAATTAAACAAAAATAGATACCCGAAATAACAAAACATATGGGACACTTTTAAGGTGATTTTAAAGAAAAATTTAGAGAACTGTGTTCACACATAAGAAAAATAGAAAGTCTTCAATCAACCACCTAATGACACACTTCAAAGGCCTCAAAGAATCAGAAAAATCCAAAAGCCAGTAGAAGTCAGTAAGTAACTAAAATCAAAGCAGGAATCAGTGAAAGCAAATTAATAAACTAACAAACAATCTAAAAAACAGAACCAAAATATCAACATAAAAGTTCATTTTTTGAAAAGATATACAAGATTGATAAACTGTTAGTCATCCTAATCAAAAGACAGAATTGACCCTAATTATTAAAGTAAGCAAGTAAAAAGGTGATATCAGCACAGACAGCTGGGAAATCCAGAGGATCATCAGAATTTATTTTGAAAAATTATACTCCTATAAACGGGAAATGCAGAAGGAATTGACAGATTTCTAGACACATACAACCTACCTATACTGAAGCAAGATGATATAGAAATTCTAACCCAACAAATTGCAAGAGAGAGAGAAACAGACATAAAAAGCCCTCCATCATAGGAAAGTCCCAGTACAAATGGATTATCAGCTAATTCTACAAAACATTTGTGGAAGAATACTTCACAAATTATTTCATGAAAAAGAAAAAGAGATATTTTTTTCCTAACTTCTGTTATGAGGTTAGTATCACCTTAATACCAAAACTGAATAAAGAAACACTAAGAAAATTCCAGTTCAATATTCCTGATTAGAATAGATGTAAAAATTCTAAGTAAAATATTAGTCTAGGAATTCTAAACAATATCAAGAAAATCGTACTCCATGACCAAGTTGGTTTTATTCCAGTGATACAACAGTCATTCACCATACAAAAATCAAAACATGTCATCCACCACAAGAATAGAACTAAGTACAAAAAATACACGATTATCTCAATAGATGCTGAAAAATCATTTGACAAATCATTTGACAAAATATAAGACCCATTTATGTTAAAAACACTGGAGAAAGTCAAAAAAGAAAAAAATTTAACTCAATATAATAAAGCGATATACAATATACCCAAAGTTAACAACATATTGTATGAAAAACACTGTGAGTTCACATTAAAATCATAAATAAGACAAGGGTGCTGACTATCACCACTCTTTTTCAACAAGCCACTCAATAATCTAGCCAGAGTAATAAGACAAGAGAAGAAACAGAAACATGAAAAGAGGAACTTAAATTATTTCTAATTGCAGATTACAATGATTCTATAATTTGAAGACTCCAAACCTCAATCAAAAGACTGCCAAGGGTGAATAACAACTTCAGCAATGTAGTGGGATACAAACTCAACTAAAAAATTAGTAGCCTTTCTATATGACAAAATACTAGCAGCATGAACTCAAAACATCAACAAATTATACACCACCACCAAGTTGGGTTCACTACAATGATACAAAATCATATGAAAAAGAACCATGTAATTTACCACACAAACAGATCTAAGGACAAAAATCACATGATCACTTCAATAGATGTGGAAAAAGCATTCAGCTAAATCCAACACCCATTCATGCTACGAACACTGCAGCCATTTGAAATAGAACAAATTTACCACAACACCCTAAAGGCAATATAAAATAAAACCACAGCCTGCATCTTATTGAATGGGAAAAAACTGCATGAATTCCCTTTAAAATCAGAAGAAAGACTAAGATGCCCACTATCACCACTGCTTTTCAATATATTACTTGAGACTCTAGCCAGAGCAATAAGGCAAAAGAAATCAATTAATGGAATGCAAATAGAAAAAGAGTGAAATTATCTCTATTTGTAGATGACATGGATCCTATACTTAGAAGACCCAATAAACTCAACCACAAAAACTTTCGCACTAATTAACAAATTCAGGAAGTGTCTGGATACAATATCAATGTAAAAAAATCAGAAGATTCTCTATATTCCAACCATAAATCCACTGAAAAATATCCAAAAAACAATTCAATGCACAGAAACCTCAAAATCAATAAGATACATAGGAACAAATCTAAACAAAAAGATAAAATACATCCGTAATGAAAATTATAAAATACTAAACAAAGAAATTGAATGAGATCTTAGAAAATAAAAGGAGAGACAAAAATATCATAAAATTGGCCAACTTATCAAACGTGACCCAGGTATTTCAGGTGAGCAGAGCTTAAAGTTAAATCTCCTAGGTACACTGACTTTTTCATATTACTGGGCTGGTCCTCTACATTCTAGTTAACATCACTACTTTATAAAAGTGAGAAACAGAGGCAAATCATCATCATCATCATCATGAAGACTAAAGATTTCTTATATTATTTTGTTGGTAATGACAAGACTGGAGAGCTCTGCATGTAGCCCTGCTTTCCTTCCTTGATGTTATGAATATCATGCTCTGGGTCAGAAAGTACATGGTTTTCTCCCTGCGAAGTTGCAAGCAGCAGCTCAAATACATCCATGGGAACAGGCTATCTCCTAGTCCATCCACATGTCCACACCTAACAAAACAGTCCTTTTCATTGTGAGCACCCTTGTATCTCCATGTACTCTCTTCTGCACTTCTCAGGCTTGCTTGGCTGATTTTGCTAATCCTAATGCTTTGATGATGTACTTCTCTGCATTCACCAGTGCAGGATTCCCATCACTCAGCCACATTGATTTTCACTAGAAGAGACCCCATCTATGCAAACTCTGCTTTTCCTAAGTATAGAAAAGAACATCTCCTAATGTTCTGAGGATTATGTGAATTGTGTGCACCTGTACAATGCAAAATGTTTATCTTTAGTAAATATTTGTAAATATCTTTTGATATAAGAATGAAAAATTCTATTTATTCTAATGGACCAGGAGGAAAAGCAGGTGTAAAGAAACATACTGGATAATGTTTGATAAATGCAAATTCATGACTCAGCCATCATTTCTAATAGTACTACGATATAACTTTTATTATAGAATAAAATGTCACAGTAATACAAAAACAAATACAAAAAAGTAATTTGAACACTCCCTCAAAAGGTATTTGTGATTTTAGTCCTATAAAAATGGGATTACAAGCCGGGCGTGGTGGCGCACGCTTGTAATCCCAGCATTTGGGAGGCTGAGACCGGAGGATCCGGGTTCGAGGCCAGCCTCAGCTACCTAGTGAGGCACTCCGCAACTTAGTGAGACTCGGTTTCAAAATAAAGAATAAAAAAAAAATAGGGCTGGGGGTGTAGCTCGGAGGTAGAATGCCCCTGAGTTCAATCCCCAGTACCGCAAAAAAAAAAAAAAAATGGGATTACAGAAAAAGCCATTATGCTATGTTACTAAATAGTGTGGTATAAGCCTCTTCACTGCCTTTTTTTTTTCCATAGCCGATATTAAAGTGGTCGCGTTTCAAAGTTTTTGCAGGTTATTATTTCATGCATTTAATTTCAGTATTAAAACATTATAATCTACTCAGTTTCATTTTATAAATGACACTAAAATATAGAAATCCACTCTGCTGCCTTTTAAAAGATACAGAGAACAAGCACTCATGAAACATTTTCTTATCATACAGTGATGTCAAATATCTGTATACTCTTTTTTTAAAGATCAAGAGTCTAATGTTAGTAAATGTTGAGAGGAAATACACTTATAGACTTTATAAAGGATTGCCATTTTTCTCAGGTGTCTGAAGATTTTAAATTTTTCCAAAGCAAATAATATCAAAGGCTGCAAAAGATTGTGAACATGAACATTCACCAGAATTTTAACGGACTAGCTAGGTTTTTTTCTCCTAAGGAACACTTGCAAATGATTCATTTCTCATATTGTCAACTTGTTTTCTTATCTGAATACAGAAGCACAGTGACTGGGACCCACACAGCAGGGTGCGTGGCCTCCCCATTACAATTCAACCACAAAGCCATCCACCTTTAGATATTCCTGAAGACTTTTATATTTAACATTAATCTCTTCTAAAAAAAAAGTGATGTTAATGATGTGTTCCTTGCTAGAATAGGCTCTGAAACTTCTGGTGCAGCAAAAACTGGCAGGAATTTTTCATATATTAATTAGGAAATAAGAGGAAAACAAATGAATGTATGGGATTTTCCCTTCAAAAATTTTAAATACTGTCAATACAAAAATGTTCCCGCTGGATATGACTCTTCCTACATTTTGCATGTTTTTTTTTCCTCTTAGGAAACACACAAATATATTTCACCATTGTTTGAAATCGAAATTGTCCTGTATAATATTATGGATTAATGTAAGATATGTAAATTTTAGCTCCTTAGTTGATTCTAGCATCATTCTCTATCATCATTGACTTTTTATATGTGAAAAAACATTATCCACATTTTTTTGCTGATGGAAATAATTTTTCTTGTAATCATTCTGGTGAATTACAAGGAGAATTTTGGAATGCAATTTTTCTGTATTTGCTTTGTGTATATAGATTTCAGGTATGATTTCTCTGATGAGACATAAAGCATGTAGTTTCTCTTCAGCATGGATTTGCTGATATGCAACAAGAGATATGGAACAATGAAAAGATACACTGCATTCTTTCCATTTAGAGAGATTGTCACCAATGTATATTCTCTAATGAACAACAAGATGTGAGGTATATGTGAAATATTTGCTACATTCTTTACATATGTAGGTTTTATATCCCATGTAGATTCTCTTATGGTAAACTAGACTTGAGGAAAAAGGAAAATATTGGATCATTCACATTAGTAGGGTGTTATTCCACTGTGGATTCTTTCATGCTTTACAACTAATGAGTTATGAGCAAAAAATTAATGCATTCCTTACATTTGTAGTGTTATTCTCCAGTGTGGAATCTGATGCCTTATTGGAGTTGACGAAGCAGAAAAATATTTATTTTATTATACATTTTTTAGATTTCTCTCATGTGGTTTCTGTTATGCAAAATTAGATTTGATGAAGAAAACAAGTTACTGTATTTTTTATATGTGTACATTTTCCCCAGTGTGGATTCAATGTGGCTTTCTACGAGTTGTTATGAGCAAAAACTTGACTGCATTATGTTTGTAGGTACACACTGTGAGTAGTACACACTACCTTCCCAGTTTGTACTCTTTTATGCATAGTTAGATGTGAGGAGACAGATATTGATTTACCACATTATTTACATTTGTATGGTTTCTCCCCAGTGTGTACTCTCTTATGCGTAGTTAGATGGAGGAGACAGAAATAGGTTTACCACATTCTTTACAGTTGTAGGGTTTCTCTCCAGTATGAATTCTCTTTTGTGTAATTAGTGTTGAGGAAGACAAAAAGATTTACCATATTCTTTCCATTTGTAAGGTTTCTCTCCATTGTGAATTCTCTTATGCTTAATCATAGTTGAGGAAAAAGAAAAAGATTTACCACATTCTTTACATTTGTAGGGTTTCTCGCCAGTGTGTACTCTCTTATGCATAGTTAGATTTGAGGAAGAAGAAAAATATTTACCACATTCTTTACATTGGTAGGGTTTCTCCCCAGTGTGGATTCTCCTATGCATATTTAGATTTGAGGAAAAAGAAAAAGATTTACCACATTCGTTACATTAGTAGTGTTTCTCTCCAGTGTGAATTCTCTGATGTTTAATCATAGTTGAGAAATCAGAAAAATATTTACCACATTCTTTACATTTGTAGGGTTTCTCCCCAGTGTGGACTCTCTTATGCATAGTTAGATTTGAGGAAGAAGAAAAAGATTTACCACATTCTTTACATTTGTAAGGTTTCTCTCCAGTATGAATTCTCTTATGTGTAATTAGTGTTGAAGAAGATGAAAAATATTTACCACATTCTTTACATTGGTAGGGTTTCTCAGTGTGGATTTTCTTAGGTTTCGTCAGATTTGAGTGAGAAGAAAAAGATGTACTGCCTTCTCTATATTTGTAGAATTTTTGTTCATTGTGGGTTCTGTGATGCTTTACAAGGGTTGAGTTCTGAGCAAAAGATTGACTGAATTCTTTGCCTTTGTAAGCATTATCTCCGGTGTGTATTTTCTGACGGACAAGATGTGAAGTATGAGTGGAAGTTTTACTGCATTTGCTGCCAGCGTGTAAGGTCTCTCCATTGTACAATGTCTGATGGTGACTGATGTGTGTATTTTCCTTTGGGAAAAGTCTTTGTGTGTAGTTTGAATCCATATCTGTAAATAATAAAAGTAAAAATCGATCTGCTTACTGATTCGTGTAATAGATTTTACAATGTCATATATAAAGTTATTCAATACTGAGAATATTCAGAAGATGGTAGAAGGTTGGCCATAGGGGTGCCAGACTTTTATCACAGTATTATTCTTAGGCAGGAGGATCAATGTTTCAAGGCCAGCAACAGCAAATTATGAAGACTCTCAGCTACGTAGCAAAATCCTGTTTCAAAGTAAAAAATAAATAGTACTGACTGTGTTACTCAGAGGTAGACTACCCCTAGCTTCTATCCTTATTAACTCTCCCATCAAAATGATAACAAAATAGAAATCTTTCATCCATCCCTTTCCTCCATAAATGTCCAGGTATAAAAATTTTACACTTACAAAAGTTTGTGAAAATTTAAAGAATGTGTATGATATTACAGTGATTATTGTACCAGAAAGAAGCACAAAAGAGATGTGTCACATTTTACTATCATAGATCCTCTTCCTCACAATCAGGATTAATTCTCTACATCACTAATGAGTCTTCAGGAGAGACAGAAAGTAAAGTATCTTGCATTCCTACATCTACTTTTCTTGGGCTTCATGAAGGCTCTTTTCCTCAAATAGTGTGCTAAAGAAAGGGCAGTATAATATTTTGTATGACCTTTTTGGTCTATTCAAAGCTAAACTGAGGTTTACCTCTAACATAAAAATCATTCTCAGGCCAAAAGATTATGGATTCTTGAGAAGATATTTAAAGTTGTTTCAACTTAAAACTGTTTGTGGTACTGGGGATAGAGCCCCGAGACATTTTACCTTTGAGCTACACCTCTAGCCCAATTTTGTTTCTTGTTTGGAAACAGGGTTTCATTATGTTGTTGAGTCCCACTACTTGATGAGTCTGTACTTAATCCAATGTTGTTCATGAACTTAGACTCAAAACTTCTAAACAAAATACTAGCAACATGTACTCAAAACATCAAGAAATTATGCACCACCACCAAGTTGGGTTCACTACAAGGATACAAAATCATATGAAAAAATCCATGTAATTTATCACGCAAACCGAACTAAGGACAAAAGTCACATGATCACTTCAATAGATGTGGAAAAAGCATTCAGCTAAATCCAATACCCATTCATGCTGCAAACATTGCAGCGATTTGAAATAGAACAAATTTATCTCAACACCCTAAAGGCAATATAAATAAGCCACAGCCAACATCATATTCAAGGGGAAAAAACTGCATGAATTCCCTTTAAAATCAGGAGAAGGACTAAGACATCCACTATTACCACCGCTTTTCAATATATTACTTGAGAATCTAGCCAGAGCAATAAGGCAACAGAATTCAATCAAGGGAATGCAAATAGAAAAAGTAGAAGTGAAATTATCTCTATTTGTAGATGACATGGATCCTATACTTAGAAGACCCAATAAACTCAACCACAAAAACTTTCGCAATGATTAACAAATTCAGGAGTTGCTTGATACAGCTTTCACCTGGGCCGGCCATGAGCCGGGTGTGCTGGTGCATGTGCTCTAGCATAGGGCAGCCCTAGGATGTTACCACCTGCAGCCACTTCTGGCACTCTGCCAGACGCCATCTAGAGGCGAGGTCTAGTTGGCCCCAACACTGCTTTTCCTAGGTATGGAAAAGAATATCTCCTAATGTTCTGAGAATTATGTTAAATGTGTGCCACTGTACAATGATCAGTTGTTAATTTGTCCATCTGTATATAACCACAAACACAAATATGACACAATCATAATAAAAGACACCATCAGAAGGCATACAATTTGTACACATATAAAGATATTCTGGCATATACATGCATATATGTTCCCATGTGTGAAAGAGATAATCAGTCATCTTATGCTGATAACCCATTATAAAAAAATGGAAAATAGTAAGAACTTGAAAAATGATTAAACTGCAATATTGAAAGAATGTCATCATATTTTATATTCATTTTCATTTTTATCCACAATGATATAGATGAATAGTTAAAATCTTAAGATATGAGTAGAATAAAATATTTCTATTTAGTGAAAATTAATCCATTATGTGGAATATAATGAAGTGCCTTTTGGTACTTGATTTCTAAAATAACACATGTTCTTTACGATACCTTTTCTAAATTCTCTACTTGAACATCTTTTAAATTTTAATATAATTTGCACATGATTCTTTTGCATGTTGCATAATTATCTCCTCTTTATTTTTAACCTAAAGGTTGAAGCTTGTTTTCAGACACTAATAACAAATGCCAGAGATATTTTTTTCTTTATGTTGCACTGGGGAAGGAACTCAGGGGTATTCTACCTCCGAGTTACAACCCCTGCCCTATTTTTATTCTTTATTTTTTGAAAGAGGGTCTCATTAAGTTGTAGAGGGCCTCATTAATTAGCTGAGGATGGCTGCAAACCTGGATACCCTGGTCTCAGCCTCCCAAGTACTGGGATTACAAGCGTGCACAACCATGTCCAGCTTGCCAGAGATTTAATATCTGTGCATTTTTGACAATATTTCTTTACTCTGTTACCTTTCTTTAAATTAAAAGATTTGGAACCGTGACTGTGGGTGTAGCTCATGGAAGAGGGGTTGTTCAGCAAGTGTAAGGCCATGAGTTAAACTCACAGCATCAACATTTAAAACATTTAAATATACATTCAGAGATCACTAGAACATTGACCTTGAAATTTCAAAACCCGAACATAATCATGTATGTATCATTTTACCTAAAAGTCACCAGATTTTCATCCCACAGATATATACCTACGATCCTTGCTTGTCACTATCCTTGGGGATGAGCATTAATCTGTTTAAAGTTAAACAAATATATATTACTGCTTTCAGTATCCTTTTTAAAACTTGATTTCTCCTAGCAATATCTCATTCCCATTAGGGGACATATCACTTAAACAAAATGAACCAGTCAACACTGGACCTATACTACAACACCCACTGAGTCTAACAGAGATCTAGAGAATATTCATTGTACATACTTGGACATGCATTATCTCAACATCACAAAAGATTTTCACTAGGACAGGTTACATTTTAGGTCACAAAAAGAGTTTTAAAAAACACAAGAATAGTATAAAACAAAATTTAATGAGAGGAACTCATAAGTTTTACAAGTGCTAGGTAAGTGAACTACATGTTATAAAATAACCAAAGGAAAAATGAACAAATTTAAGTGAAAATTTAAACATCCCTCAAAGTGATAGGTGACTGAATTACATCACCATATCACTGGTACTGCTTTAGTTTATGTCAATTACATGTTTAGAATGTTGCATTTATAGACTAAGTGGCCTAAACTGTATAGTTAATATGATATTTTATTCTCCATGTGTAGTGGTGTACACCTGTAATTCCAGTAGTTAGAGGCTGAGACAGGAGGATCATGGGTTCTAGGCCTACTTGAGCAGCTTAGCAAGACACAGCAATTTGGTGAGGCTTTCTTATAAAAAACATAAAAATTGCTGGGGGTGGAAATCAGAGATAGAACATTCCTGATTCAATTTCCAGTACCAATAGAAAAAAATAATTTTTATTGCATGAGAAATTTTTATGCCACATCAGTACCCATAAATTCCTATGTGGGATGTCCTGGATAATAGAGCAGTAAAAAAGGGAGCACCATGACACAGATGGAGATGGGGAATAGATCGATAAGTGAGGAACTGTAGATAATCAGGAAATGAAACAACCAAAAATCCAATTCCTAAAATCAGTGAGTCAGCAGTATAATCTGAATTCAGTTCAAATTAATGTAGCTACTTCTAATGCTTTTTTAGTTTTCAAATAATCAGCCTAGTAGTATCAATGCATTTTCTGATGTCACTTAAAAATAATGGGCTGTGTTCCCTGAAAGAACAAGTAATTCCACTTTAGCATTATATGAAATTTAATACATTGTAATAAGTCAAAAGTAAAGAAATCACAAATTCTTATACATTGCTTGTTTTTCTTGTCTAATTGAGATGGGGGAAATGGAATGTTTCAGTTAAGGGATACGTACTTTATTAAGCATTATAGAGTTAAATACCCACATTAATTTCTGAGTTCTATTAAATAAAAATTCACAAATTTCTTAGTTGGCCATATAAATCATATTATATAAATTTCAGAATGTAAAGTCATATGTTAGATATATATTAGATAATATGATTGGAAGAAAGATGAT
Source organism: Graphiurus murinus (assembly GCA_004027655.1). Classification (NCBI taxonomy): domain Eukaryota; kingdom Metazoa; phylum Chordata; class Mammalia; order Rodentia; family Gliridae; genus Graphiurus; species Graphiurus murinus. The sequence continues at coordinate 93,792 of PVLC010002665.1, read as the reverse complement.
ATGTAAAGGCAGATTCTGAACTTAGAAGATATATTTGAAATAAATTATTTTCATGTACCATAGAGGAATAACATATCTTTTAATAACTTGTTAGAGTATACTAGAAAATATTCTCTCATATGTAAATATTTTCTTGTATTCTTGCTACAGATATACCTAGAATATGAGAAAATATTTTATATATTCTGTTATACTATTATAGAAACCTTTCTGAAATTATCAATTTTCTTCAAGTATTTTTTAATTTTGAAATTACACACACTGTCACATACAAACACATATACAAAGATTCATTATTTTACCTTTTATATTTCTTTTTTCCTTTTGTTTATTTTTCTTTCTGAATGTGTGTGTACACATGTGCATATTACTGGGGATTGAACCCAGACATTCTACCCCTGGACTACACTCCCCAGCATTTTGTTTTTATTTCTAAACAAGGTCTCACCTTTTTGCAGAGAGACTCAATAAGTTCCCATGGCTGGCCTCAAACCTTTGATCCTTCTGTGTCAACTTCACAAGCAAAAGTATTACAGGCATATGCTGCCATTGTGAGTGGCTTTATATTTTGGTTACTCTAAAAGTTGGCCTGTAGAGAAGCTATTGTAGTGAAGATGTATAATACCAGAAATGTCTACGACTGAGGCAGGATGATCTCAAGTTTAAAGCTGGCCATCATATCTTAGCAAAACTGGTTACAGAAATAAAAAAAATTATTAAAAGTTATGAATGTAGGTATGTGGTGAAATTCTGGTGGGTTTAATACTTATTACAGCAAAATGTTTATTTTTAGTAAATATTTGTAAATATATTTTGATATAAGATTGAAAAATTCTATTTATTCTAATGGAAAAGGAGGAAAGCAGGTTAAAAGAAACATACTGGATAGTGTTTGATAAATGCAAATTCATGACTCAGACATCATTTCTAATAGTACTACAATATAACTTTATTATAGAATAAAAATGTCACAGTAATACAAAAACAAGTAATTTGAACACTGTCCCAAAAGGTATTTTTGATTTTTGTCCTCTAAAAAAGGGATTACAGAAAAAGACATTCTACTATGTTACTTAATAGTGTGGTATAAGCCTCTTCACTGCCTTTTGTTTTGCATAGCCTAATCTAAAGTGGTCGAGTTTCAAAATTTTTACAGGGTAACATTTCATGCATTTAATTTCAGTATTAAAACATTATAATCTACTCAGTTTCATTTTATAAATGACATTAAAACATTAGAAATCCACTCTATGCCTCCTTTTGAAAGATATAGAGAACAAGAACTCATGAAACATTATTTTCTTATCATACAGTGATATCAAAATTCTGTATTCTCTTTATTTAAAGATCAAGAGTCTAATCTTAGTAAATGTTGAGAGGAAATACACTTATAGACTTTGTAAAGGCTTGCCATTTTTCTCATTTTTCTCTCTCATTATTGACTTTTTATATGTGAAAAAACAGTATCCACATTTTTTAGCTGATGGAAATAATTTTTCTTGTATACATTCTGTTTCATTATAAGGAGTATTGTGGAATGCAATTTTTCCATATTTGTTTTGTGTATATGGATTTCAGGTATGATATCTCTGATGAGACATAAAGCATGCAGTTTCTCTTCAGAATGGATTGCTGATATGCAACAAGAGATTTGGAACAATGAAAAGATAGACTGCATTCTTTCCATTTAGAGAAAACGTCACCAATGTAGATTCTCTGATGAACAACAAGATGTGAGGTATCTGTGAAATATTTGCTACATTCTTTACATATGTAGGTTTTATATCCCATGTAGATTCTCTTATGGTAAACTAGACTTGAGGAAGAAGGAAAATACTGCATCATTCACATTAGTAGGGTGTTATTCCACTGTGGATTCTTTCATGCTTAACAACTAATGAGGTATGAGCAAAAAATTAATGCATTCCTTACATTTGTAGTGTTATTCTCCAGTGTGGAATCTCTGATGCATAACTGGAGTTGAGGAAGCAGAAAAATATTTATTTTATTTTACATTTGTTAGATTTCTCTCCTATGGTTTCTGTTATGCAAAATTAGATTTGATGAAGAAAACAAGTTACTGTATTTTATATTTGAATACTTTTCCTCAGTGTGGGTGGATTCATTGTAGTTTATAAGAGTTGTTATGAGCAAAAACTTGCCTGCATTATGTTTGTGGGTAGGTACACACTGTTTGTAGTACACACTGACTCCCCAGTGTGTACTCTCTCATGGGTAGTTAGATGTGAGGAGACAGAAAAAGATTTAACACATTCTTTATATTTGTAGGGTTTCTCTCCAGTAAGAATTCTCTTATGTGTAATTAGTGTTGAGAAAGACAAAAAGATTTACCATATTTTTTATATTTGTAAGGTTTCTCTCCAGTGTGAATTCTTTTATGCTTAGTCATAGGTGAGGAAGAAGAAAAAGATTTACTGCATTCTTTACATTTGAAGGGTTTCTCCCCAGTGTGTATTCTCTGATGCTTAGTCATCATTTTCTCTTCAGTGTCCATTCTCTGGTGGATAAAAAGATGTGTGGTAGTATCAAATATTTAACGCAGGTGGGCTCTATTGTGTGTGGGTTTTCTTATGCTTAATTAGATTTGAGGAAGAGAAAAAAGATTTACTGCATTCTGTACATTTGTAGGATTTCTTGCCAGTGTGAATTCTCTTATGCATAGTTAGATTTGAGGAAGAAGAAAAAGATTTACCACATTCGTTACATTTGTATGGTTTCTCCCCAGTATGAATTCTCTGATGTTTAATCATAGTTGAGGAATCAGAAAAAGATTTACCACATTCTTTACATTTGTAGGGTTTCTCTCCAGTGTGAATTCTCTGATGTTTAATCATAGTTGAGGAAGAAGAAAAAGATTTGCCACATTCTTTACATTTGTACGGTTTCTCTCCAGTGTGTACTCTCTTATGTGTAATTAGTGTTGAGGAGTCAGAAAAAGATTTACCACATTCTTTACATTTGTAGGGTTTCTCTCCAGTGTGGACTCTCTTATGGGTAGTTAGATGTGAGGAGTCAGAAAAAGATTTACCACATTCATTACATTTGTAGGGTTTTTCTCCAGTGTGAATTCTCAGATGTTTACTCATACTTGAAGAATCAGAAAAAGATTTACCACATTCTTTACATTTGTAGGGTTTCTCTCCAGTGTGGACTCTCTTATGTGTAATTAGTGTTGAGGAAAAAGAAAAAGATTTACCACATTCTTTACATTGATAGGGTTTCTCCCCAGTGTGGATTCTCTTATGCATAGTTAGATTTGAGGAACCAGAAAAAGATTTACCACATTCATTACATTTGTAGGGTTTCTCTCCAGTGTGAATTCTCCAATGTCTACTCATAGTTGAGGAATCAGAAAAAGATTTACCACATTCTTTACATTGGTAGGGTTTCTCCCCAGTGTGGATTCTCTTATGCTTTGTTAGATGTGAGGAGTAAGAAAAAGATTTACCACATTCTTTACATTTGTAGGATTTCTCCCCAGTGTGGATTTTCTTAGGCTTAGTCAGATTTGAGTGAGAAGAAACAGATGTATTACCTTCTCTATATTTGTAGAATTTTTGTTCAGTATGGATTCTGTGGTGCTTTACAAGATTTGAGTTCTGAGCAAAAGATTTACTGCACTCTTTGCCTTTGTACTCTTCCTCTCCAGTGTGTATTTTCTGATTGACAGGATGTGAAGTATGAGTGGAAGTTTTATTGCATTCACTGCCACTGTGTAGGGTCTCTCCATTGTACACTGTCTGATGGTGACTGATGTGTGTATTCTCCTTTGGGAAAAGTCTTTGTGTGTCTTTTGAATCCATATCTGTAAACAATAAAATAAAAATCTATTCTGCTTACTGCTTAATGTAACAGATTTTACAAAGTCATATATAAAGCTATTCAATACTGAAAACATTAAGAAAATGGTAGAAGGTTGGCCATGGGGGTGCCAGCCTTTTATCACAGTATTATTCTTAGGCAGGAGGATCAATGTTTCAAGGCCAACCACAGCAAATTATTAAGCCTCTCAGCTACTTAGCAAAATCGTGTTTCAAAGTAAAAAATAAATAGTACTGACTGTGTTACTCAGAGGTAGACTACCCCTAGCTTCTATCCTTATTAACTTCCCCACCAAAATGATAACAAAATAGAAATCTTTAGTCCCCTTTCCTCAAAAAATGTCCAGATAAAAAATTTTACACTTACCAAAGTTTGTGAAAATTTAAAGAACGTGTATGATATTACAGTGATTATTACACCACAAGAAGCACAAAAAGATGTGTCACATTTTACCATCATAGACCCTCTTCCTCACAATCAGGATTAATTCTCTATATCATTAATTGGTCTTCAGAAGAGACAGAAAGTAATATATCTTGCATTCCTACATCTATTTTTCTTGGGCTTCATGAAGGTTCTTTTCATCACACAGTGTGCTAAAGGGAAGGGCAGTATAATATTCTGGATGAGCTTTTGGGTCTATTTAAATTTAAACTGAGGTATGCCTATAACACAAAAATCACTCTCAGGCCAAAAGATGATGGATTCTTGAGAATATATTTAAAGTTGATTCAACTGGAAAACTCTTTGTGGTACTGGGGATACAGCCCAGAGGTATTCTACCTTTGAGCTACACCTCCAGCCCAATTTTGTTTCTTGTTTGGAAATAGGGTTTCACTATGTTGTTGAGTCTCATTACTTGCTGAATCTGTCCTTGAACCTGGAATTCTCCTGTCTCAGCCTTCCAAGTTATGGGATTATAGGCATGAACCACCACACTTGTCTCATCAACTGGAAAACTTAAAACATATTTCCAGAGAAGTCTCATCCTGAAGTTCCAAACACGTATGATGGGTGTTGGGTTTTAGTTTCAAGGAATGAGGTCAAGCCATAGAGTATGATAATTGGGTCTTTGATTATTTATTCATTTTTCAATTGAAGTTAAATTCTTTATATTTCCATATATACATATGTATATATATATATATACGTATATATGTATGAATATATATATATATATATATATATATATATATATATATATATATATATATATATATTTGATTATAGTTATTCCCTAATTTCAAAATATTAAACATTTAGTACATCAAACAGAATTTCTGGGTTGTGAAAACATTCATTTCTTTAGTATTTCTGAAGATTATAATGTGTGTTAAATATGCTACCGAATCTCTCTGCAAATTATTTATAGGATTAACCTGAAAAATGTCTATAATTTGTCCAAATCACCCAGGTCTCAAAATCCTCAGTTTCTGGTAGCTATATTTTATTCTACTTATATGAGAAATATTTTTACTTTAGATATCACAGCTGAGATCTTTTTATATTTGCTTACGAGTATGTATTCATTTTTTTATAGACATTATGTCATGCATGATCAAACATATTGTCAACAATGAAAGAATTTTCTTATTAATAAGTGAGTAGCATTCTACTGTGGATATGTGCACCCTAAATATGTTTGTGTTTGCATGTAACGTCTCACAAACTCTTTCCTGTCTAATGGACACTTAGCATGATCATAATCATGTTTTTGTTGTAAATTTCATGAACTGTTTAATATGACTGAATTTATTTTGCCCTCACAATCTGTTTTATTAGAGATAAGTTGTATTATTGATATTGTGTAAATCAAGATCTTCCAAATTCTTCATAATTTCTACTCACATATAAATTCCAATTTCTTTTATATTCCTGTCCACATTTTAAATTTTATTTCCTAACTTTTCCTATTATCTCTACTACCTCTACATTTATATTTTTCTTTCCAATTTTCTTCATTTTAGTTCCAACTCTTTAATCAATTTCATAGTTTCAGTATCTCATAATCTAAACAACATTTATTCTATTATATTCCACTCACGTTCTCTTTTAAAATGTGGTTGTAATCTGGGTGTGGAGGCACATGCTTGTAATCCCAGCAAGGGTGAGATAGGAAGATCACAGGTTTGAGTACAGCCTCAGCAAGTAGTGGCACTCTCAAAAATCTATCAAAACCCAGTTTCAAAATAAAAATAAAAACGGGCTGGAAGTATAGCTCGGAAGTTGAATGACCCTGGGTTCAATTACAAGCACCAAAAAAATTATGCTGGATGCTATTTCTATTAATGTCTCTATTTTATAGTAGAAAATATGCTGCTCTTAAAACTCCACTTTTTCTTAAGTTCCAATTGCAGGTATTATACAAACTAAAAGTTATTAGGATATGCGCTTAACTTTCTGTTTACAAGGAATAGAAGACCTCATTGGAATATACATCCACATCCCAGACTGTATTCTAAGTGATAACTACAAGTCAGAGAAAACTCCCCGAAAGAGAAACAGAAAATGATAAAACAGAGATTAAAAGACTCAACATGAAAAAATAAGTACACCAATCAAGAAAGGGGCATTTGAAATAAATAGATACTTCACAAAAGAAGAGATATAAATGGCTAATAAATATCTTAAAAATGCTCAACATCACTAGCAATCAGGAAGATGGAAATCAAAACTACAGTGAGATTCCATCTAACCCCAATCATAATGGTATTCAGGAAGTCAAACAACAATTAATGCTGGTGTGGATGTGGGGAAATAGAAACTCTTCTACACTGGATGTGATTGCAAATCAGTGCAGCACCTATGGAGATCAGTGTAGTCATTAACAGAAATTTGAACTTCTGGGGAGATGGTGACTGAGGGTAGTAGCACATCTCAGTCATGCTGACACTCCAAACTGTGAAGACAGCATCTTGAAAAGAAACAAAGCATCCAAAATTTGAACAAAGCAATGAAAAATTGAAAGTTGGCAGAAAGAAAGCCAGAAGACAGAACAGAGTACATCAAAATACCCCATGCACCTGCCCTGGGGAACAGCTGAAGTGCCATCTTGCCTAACCACACCTGGACCGGAGGCACTGTGGCCTCCAGAGACCCCCCAGCAAAGAAGCCAAGGACTTCCACAGAAAAGCAGTGACAAACTCAACCAAAAAGATAAAGGCTGACAATTAACAGAACCTATAAATAGAAAAAAAAAGCAGAGGACTGTATAAACTCTCCATACCTCCCACCAGGGTACAGAGCCCATTGGCACCTGTGCCATCTTAACCGGGCTGCACTGGAGTTGGTGGATGCTGGCATCTTGGCTTTCAGAGACCTCCAGGAAGACACTGTGGATTGTGAGGCCAGTGACTATTGAACATCAGTGAAAGTGGTTGGAATTTTACTCCACACTCTACAGGGACCTGGCTAGATTCAGACACCCCAGCTGCAGCTGAACTCATCTCTTCTAGCAGTGATCCAGAGCAGCAAACAGCACCCATCAGAACTGTAAGTTAACCAGCGGTTCCAGTGGGAAATGTCTGTGGCAAGACACAAAGAATTGCGTGGCAAGGAAATGGACTTGCCAGGACTTGAGACTAAAAATTCCCCCAGCAGAGGTGTGTGTGGTGACTACTATTGGAGACAGCAGAAATGTGATTTAGCATATAGCCCATTGCGTCAGGCAGGAGGGAACTGCAATCAGCAGTTTCACGAATTCTTGTAAAGATCCTAGGGATTGCCATGGGATACTGTTCCTTGGTGTCTGGAAAAAATAAGTCAATCTACCAAGTTGCAGGCTCTGAAAGCAGTAAACTTGTGCCTGGCCATGTTTGGGCACTATAAGTACCAGCACAAGTTCTGGAGGTTGGCCAGGGTCCCAGGTAGTGTAGCACCACAGGATAGGGGTGGTGTCCCTGTGTCTAAGGAACAAAGCCATGCAAACCCTGGCATGGAAATAGCCTAAGTCCACAGGTCACAGAGGCCAGAGGTCAGCACTCTGCAGTATTATGGGCTTACAATCAGCAGAAGAGCAGAGGTATCTGGGGTGAATTAAGCCCCAACCAGCAGGATACAGGCTCTGAATAGAGCATCATCATTTCAGGCACTGTGGAGTTTGGGACAGGAGACCACAGTGGCCTGCAACCAATCAGAGACTTCTCTTTGAGAGACAGTTAATTTCAAACCGAAAGCATAGTCAACAGTATACATAAGACATTACAACAATACAACATATAGATCCAACATATATGGGAAATACAAAATGTCCAAACTTATGGATAAGAGGCATTCAAGAAGGTCTAGAAATACAGAACAAGGGTATGATAAATCTCTTCAGAAAAATAATTTCAGAGAATTTTCAAACATAGAAAAAGACTTGAACATCCATATTCTGGATACATACAGAACACTGTTAAGACAAGATCAAAGAAGGACCTCCCGGTGCCACATAATAACCAAAATATCTAACACAAAGGCCAAAGAAAGAATCTTACAAGCACGAGAACAAAAGAATGGGTGACATTCAGGGGGAAAAAGATAAAAATCACTGCAGAGTTCGCACCCCAAGTTTTGAATGCCAGTAGGAAATGGTATGAAGTACTCCAGACCCTGGAAGAAAACAACTTCCAACAACAACTAACATATCCAGTAAAGATATCATTCAAAATTGATGGAGAAATAAAAATGCTCCAAGATAAGCAAAATCTTAAAAAATTCATGGCTTCCAAGCCAGTACTAGAGAAAATACTTAAAGAAATAAATTATCAAGAAGATGAAAGAAGCAAATTTCAGAACCAGAGAAGAGGTGAATTACACTGGGTGATCAAGTAAGCAAAGGAGAAATAACACTATATCAAACAGAATATAGAAAGCAAAATGACAAGAAACAAAAATCATATTTCAATAATAACCCTGAACAGCAAAAGTCTTAATTCTCCAATTAAAAGGCATAGACAGGGAACATGGTTTAAAAAACATAATCCAACTCTATCCTGCTTGCAAGACACTCAACTTACGGCCAAAGATATCCATATACTAAAGGTTAAATAACGGAAAAATATATGCCATGCAAAAGAGACCAAAAACAGGCAGAGGTAACAATGCTCATATTCAACAAACAGACTTTAAGCTAAAACACATTAGAAGAGACATAGATGGGCACTTCTTATTAACAAAAGGAACAATCCAGAAAAAAGATATAATGATAGTGAATATTTCCACACCAAATGTAGGTGCATCCACATTTGTAAAACAAACTCTTCAGGACATTAGGTCTCTAACAGACCCATATAGAATAATATTGAGAGACTTCAACACACCACTCACGCCGCGAGATTGATGTTCCAGACGAAAAATGAGTAAAGAAGACTCAGACCTAAAGAAAGAACACCATAAACCAAATGGACCTACTAGACTTATACAGAATATTTCAATCAGCAACATCTGAATACACATTGTGTCAGCTGGACATGAAACATTCAGCAAAATAGACCACAACCTGGGCCACAAACAAGCACCAGTGAGGTAAAAAATTGTAATGTAATTCTCTGCATCTTTTCAGGAATGAAAGTAGAAATAAACAGAAGACTAAAAGAAATTACATAAATACATGGAGATCCAAGGATACACTCTCGAATCAGGAATGGATCAGAAAAGAAATAAGGGGAGAAATTTTTAAAATCCTGGAATTAAAGATAGTTAGAGACACAACATGCCAAAATCTATGGGACACCTTAAAACTGGTGTAAAAAGGGAAATTTATGGTACTGAGTGCCTACATAAAAACAAAACAAAACAAAACAAAACAAAAAAACAGAAAGTTACCAAGTAAACCATCTAATGTCACACCTTATGGACCTAGAAAATTAGAAACAGTCCCATCCAAAGACAGCAGAAAGCAGGAAATAATTAAAATATGTGCAGATATAAATGAAATAGAGAACATAAAAAAAACACATATGATCAATGAATCAAAAATCTGGCTCTTTAAAAAGATCAATAAGATCGACAACTCCCAATCTAACCAAAAGAAAGAGAGTCTACCCAAATTATTAAAATCAGAAATGAAAAAGGAGACATCCCCATAGACAGTGGAGAAATTCAGATGATTATCAGAAACTATTTTCAAAATTTATATTCCAATAAACTGGAAATCATGGAAGAAATTGATACATTTCTAAATACATATAACCTACTTAAATTGAGCCAAGAGTATATAGATCCTAAACCAAGCAATAGCAAGCAAAGAAATAGAAACATTAATACAAATTTTGACATCAATGAAAAGCACAGGTCCAGGTGGGTTTCCACCTGAATTTTACAAAAACTTTATAGAAAAACTCGTTCTAAAATTTCACAAGTTATTCCATGAAATGGAAGGAGATGGAATTCTTTGAAAATCCTTCTGTGAGGCTAGTATCACATTACCACTGAAAACAAATATGATTACCTCAAGAAAATAAAATTACATACCAATATCATTGATGAACATAGTGCAAAAATTATAAACAAAATATTAGCCATGTACATTCAAAGCTACATCACAAAAATTGTACACCATGACCAAGTTGGGTCAAGTAAAGGTCCTTCAACATATGTAAATTGATACGTTTTTCACCACATACAAAGAATTAAGAACAAAAATCACATGATCATATTAATACATGATGAAAAAGCTTTTGACAAAATCCAACATCCGTTCATACTAAAAACATTACATAAAATCAGAATAGAAGGAACATAACTCAACATCATTAAGGCAATATAAAATGAACCCAAAGGTAACATCTGATTAAATGGGGAAAAACTGCAGGAATTCCCTTTAAAATCAGGAAAAGGACAAAGATTCCTACTATCACCATGCCTTTTCAATTTATTCCTTGGGACCATTGCCAGAGGAGATAGAGAAGAGTAGGATATCGAAGGAATTCAAATAGGAAAAGATGAATTAAAATTACCTTTATTTGCCGATGACATGATCCTATATGTACAAGACCCAAAAAGCTCAACCAAAAAACTTCTAGAGCTGATTAACAAACTCAGCAAAGCAGCCAGATAGAAAATCAACCTAAAAAAGTCTAAAGCTTTTCTATATGCCAACCATGAATTCATGGAGAAAGAAATACAGTAAATAATTCCATTGACAATAACCTTAAAACCAATAAAATGCCTAGGAATAAACCTAACCAAAGAAGTGAAAGACTTCTGCAATGAGAAGTAAACACTAAACAAAGGAATTTTAGGAGATCTTGGAAGATGGAAAATGGAAAGATCTCCCCTGCTCCTAGATAGGAAGAATAAATATCCAAATGGCCATTCTACCAAAAGTGATGGACCAAGTCAATATAATCCCTATCAAGGGAATAAGGTCATTCTTCAAAGATGTAGAAAATTCAGTTATAAATTTCATATGGCAAAACAAAAGACCCAGAATTGCCAAAGCAATATTCAGCAATAAGAACCATGCAGGAAGTGTCACAATGACTGACTTCATATTATACTATAGAGATATAGTAATTAAAACCATCAGGAGTCTATAGAAAAGGCCGATGGAATGGGAGAAGATCTTTACCAGCTATCCCTTTGACAAAGGATTAATATCTAGAGTATACAAAGAACTTTAAAGACTTTACATTACAAAAATAACCCAATCAAGAAATGGGCCACTGAATTGAATAGACACTTCACAAAATGATATACAAATGGCCAACAGATATATGAAAAAATGTTGAAAATCATTAGCATTCAGAGAGATGCAAATTAAAACTACCCTGAGATTCCATCTAACCCCAATAAGAATGGCGGTCAACAAGAAGTCAAATAACAATAAGTGTTGGTGAGGATATGGGGAAATAGGAACTCTTTTGCAATGTTGGTGGGATTGCAACTAGTTCAGCCACTATGGAGATAAGTGTGGGGATTTGTTAGAAAACCGGGAATGGATCCACCATATGACCCAGCTTTACCACTCCTGGGTATCTTTCCCAAGAGGTTGAATCCAGAGAACTACAGTAATATATGTATACCCAAGTTCATAGCAGCACAATTCACAATAACCAAATTATGGAACCAACCTGGTGTTCATCAACAGATCCTTTGATTACAAAATTATGAGATATTTACACAATGGAATTCTACTCAGCAATCAAGAAGAATAAAATAGTGTCATTTGCAGGAAAATAAATAGAGCTGGAGAACATAATGCTAAATGAGATTAGCTAGTTACAGAAAGAGAAGGATCATATGCTATCTCACATATAGGAAGTGAGGAATAATTGGGATACCAGAAGGTAAAGGAGAATCTGCAGTGGAGCCAGGGAGGAGGGGGCGAGAGAGGGAGGATCAATGAAGGAATCTTCCTATGTACATGTGAAAATATCAACATCAATCTCATCATCATGTTTGGGGAAAGTGAGGATGAGGAGGGAGCTGGGGAAAAGCCAAATGAGTGCTGTGTGAATCTATGTTACTCTTCGTATGAGGTACATTATGGTATGAGACTATAATGTGCCAATGAAAATAACATAAATAAATCTTTGAAACATCAAGAGACCAAATCTAAAGGCAACTGGACTTCTATAAGGGGTGGAGGTCCAAATCAAAATCACAAATACCTTTATCAGAGAAATAGTAGCCATAAAGAACAACAAAATTATGTCATTTGCAGAGAAATGGATGGAACTAAGGAAAAAAAGTGAAGGATCAGATGCTCTTCTTCATATGCAGAAGCTAAGGAGACATTGTAACACAGGAACTCCAGATGAAGGAGGAAAAACTTTAAAGGAGTGTAGGAGTGGAGCTCAGTGACATTGGAGAGGGGAGGAAGACTTGAAGATGGAAAGACCTCAGTGGTCAAGATGTACATACAAAACTTAACAAAGTTAATCAACGTGTTCAGCATGGAAAACTGTGTTAGGGTTAGGGAGAGGGTGGAACCTGGGGGCGGGCTCCAAATGTACTGTGTGCATGTATGCCCTATCATTCTGAATTTCATCAAGATGTATGATTACAATGTACCAATACAAATAAAAGAAAATAAAATGATATGAATATGTATGTACAGACAATGATTTTTTTTTTTTTTTGCGGTACTGGGGATTGAACTCAGGGGCATTCTACCTCCGAGCTACACCCCCATCCCTATTTTTTATTCTTTATTTTTGAAACCGAGTCTCACTAAGTTGCACAGTGCCTCACTGGTAGCTGAGGCTGGCCTCGAACCCGGATCCTCTGGTCTCAGCCTCCCGAATGCTGGGATTACAAGCGTGCGCCACCACGCCCGGCTTCAGCCAATGATTTAATAACTCAATCTTAGGTCTGCAAACCTGTAATAAAAGAAAGCCTCAGATTCACTCAAAGAGTTTGTTCTCTTGTCTTATACCCTCTTCAAGACACGGGATAAAATCTCAAGAGCATTACGTTCATTATGTTGTCCTGTGCTCTGCTGGTATACAGCCCAGAAAGAGAGAAAATAGGAACAAAAAAGGGACTTCAGATAACTGAGGAGAAAACCAGTCGAACAGTGGAAGGGGATTATGGCAGGGAGGTAAGGAGGGGTAAAAGGAGAATTGAGAAAGGATACAGTGCAAATAATCTTATGGTCGTAATGAAGGTAACACTAAAAATCTAACGAACATATACATGTAGGGATGAGGGGAAAGGGAATGGGCTGAGATGTGGAAAATATACACCAAGGGCTCTGTGTTTGTATAATTGTATAATTTTGAATCTCAGTATGATATAAAATTACAATGCAATATTAATGAGAGTATAAAAATAAAAAACCCAAAATAGTATAAGAAAAATTATGAGAAAATTTAATCCATACAATTTTTCACAATCACACATATTCCATTGAAAAAGAACCTAGGTAAGTAAGCCTTATAACTATATCTATGCACCTATGTAGAGAGGGAATTTTGAACTATTGGTGTGCTTGTTATATCCAAAAATGTCCTCAAAATACATTATAATCATTCATAAAATAAACTTTTGGGAACTTCTACCTATTTTGGCACTGGAATATTAACCTACGGGCATTCTAAGTTACTTCCCAGCCCTATTTTATGTTTTTTTTTTAAGAAGAGAGGTTCCCTAAGATGATGAGGGTCTCAGTAAGTTGCTGAACATGATCCCTAACCTGCAATAATCCTGTCTCATTCTACCAGGTACTAGGAGAGTAGGAGAGAATATTTTTATATAATTAGTTAGATGGTACTAGATAATCTTCTTTAATTGATTATTTGTAATATTACATGTCTCCACATAGAGGCCTCCTGCATTAAGTACAGATTTTTTCTCAGGACCCAAATTGCAAAAGAAAATCTGTGAGAATATGCAGGTCCCCACAGATGAAGATAGGAAATTTAGCTTTCAATGGGAATGTGCTGGAAGGTCACTGTGGGCAAAGGAGGAGTCTGAGAAGATTTAAGAGAATGATAATCAGATGCAAGATGATATCCCTCTGTGATAGGAAAGTAAGGAAAATTTTCCAAACTAATTCCCAAGAAGCAAAGTAGGGCAAAGCACAATTTCCATTTTGCCTTTCATCTTGAAGTTTGCCCCTCTCACCTGGTTCCTCTGTTCCTTTACTCCTACATACCTGTGTGTGTGGCTTCTGTCTCATCTCTCCTCAGGTTCCAGGGATCTTTCATTTGCTCCAGGCAGGTGACCAGCTCTGGCTTAGAGTCAGTAAGACCTGTGTAGTAGAAAAAGTAACATGAGTCTTGCTGGAATTTTATAGGTATTGCAATGTCTTATCCAGTATTCTGATCTCTCATAAATATTTAGCAACATAGAAGATGCGAGAAAATGATTTTTCCAAATGTTATGGCTGACAGATTGTTTAGAATACTTGAGTAATACTTCAGATCTTGAGATGCACTCATCATTACTATTAAGTCAAAACTTAAGTGTTTCAACTTTACGTGAAGAGTGGGTCACAAAATCATGTGATACAACACTAAACTCAGGGAAGGATGCATATCTCTCCCAAAAGTGGTTACATTAAAGATGGAAAACAAGAAAAATTTTCCTGTGCCAAGAAAGTCTTATTTTTTGAAATTGAGTATTTGTGACTAACTCATATCAAACAGAAGTTCCCAGACAATGTTCTTCAAGAAAAGGCTGTTAATAGTAAGTATGGATTAGAAATTCTAAAAAAATATATTCTCACCCACAAAGACCAGGTTTCTGTAGTTTTCCAACATCACATCTCTGTACAATCCCTGCTGTGCGTGGTCCAGACATTCCCACTCCTCCTGGGAGAATTTGATGGCCACATCCCTGAATGTCAACAGACCCTAAAAGGAAATACCATATTGACCATGAGTCCATTCCTGGATTGACTTATTGACATGAGATTTAAGAATGTGGGAACTTTTTTTTTCCATGAGTGAGTGAGTATTATGGTTTCGATGTGATTTTTTCACCTCAATCTCCTGTGTTTAAGGCTTGTTCAGAGCTGGGGAGGTTGGAAGTAGATTGAGTCATGTGCTCAAACCTCATCAATGTATTGATCTATAGATGGATGCCATATTTCATGGCTCTTAAGTTGTTTTGGAAACATAAATGTAGGCCTGGCTGTGAGAAGAGGCACCTTTGGGTATGCCATTGAAGGATATTTTGTTCTTAGCCCTTTCCTGTTCCTGCCTCTGGAGCACAATGAAAGCAGATTTAATCTACCTTGTGTTCTTGCCTGTATGTTCTGCCTCAACAAAGTCCTAAGTGCAACGGAGCCAATTGCCTCTGGACTAAAACCTTTTGAAAGTATGAGCCAGATTAATCATTTTTTCCCTTAATTTGTGGTATCTCTTATTTTTTTCTTTTAGGCACTGAAGATTGAACTCAGCTCTGAGATGCATTTCCAGAAATATTTTATTTTTCATTGTGAAACAAGATGTCACTAAGTTGCCTGAGGTCTTGTTAAATTGCTGGGACTGGCTCTTAAATTACCCTGTCTCTCTCTTCATGTTACTAGGATTCAGACATGTTCCACCATACCTGGTTTAACTCTTTTTTCCCAATTGATGGAAAGTTGACTAACACAATGGTTAATCTGCATAATTCAAAGATATACTTAAAAAAGATATTAATCTGTAATATACTGTCTCATTCCTCATTGAACATGATAGCATCCTATCTTCAAGCCAGTTTGATTAGCGTATTCTTATGGAGTACTAAATTGAATATTAAACACCAATATAGAAATATCATTTTATTCACCTTTCATATCACATAGGATACACGGTATATTTTTCTTAGATGAAAACATCATTGTGGGTTACAACTGTACGTCTCAAATTTTGACATGTACAGAGGTATTCTTGTTATAATGTAGATTCTGATTTGAGTTTGGGCCTCATTTTTGCTTTTTAACATTTCTCGTGATGCCAATGCCCCAGGTTAGGTGTTCTGTGCTTTGGAGAGAAAAAAGGTAGATCTCTGAAGGGGAATCTATGGATGATTTTAGAATTAAAGTGTTTTATGGAAATTATCAGCTATACTTAACAGTAAGATCACACGATCTGAAGATTTAGATAACTACTAAGTTATGACCTGCATGCATGAGGCTCAGGGTTCAACTTCCAGCACCAAAAGAGGATAAAACCTAAGAATAGTATAAAAAGTCCTTTATTGAGAGAATTAAAATTTTAATCAGCCATACACAAAATCGTAACAAAATTTAAACAAAATTGTAAAATCTGCAGTAAAATGAATGTAAGTAGAAAATTGTTGCAGATCATCAAGGGTTAATATTCTCAGGTTAACTGGAATCATCTTAGCAGAACACAAGGTGAATGGATGAGAGTGAAATGCTTACAAGAATTTCCCAAGTCCTGAGATATCTAATAATCAGAAATGCTTTTTGTCCTTGATATATTCTGATTAATTGTCCTTTGCTCTAGATTACAAGTTTCCATGCATCCTGGGTTTAGCATTAACAGACACTTTGTTTAAACTTTTTAATAAAAGAGGCTTCTGAAAGAAGACTTGCAGAAGAAATAGATCTCTGCTCTTGTCCCCAGATCCCCTAAATTTAATTCATTTATGACAATGAGTCTTTCATTTGAGTGTGTTCCTAAATCTGCAGTATTCACAGCAGAGAATAACTTGCTAAGTTAGATCACCCAGTTTCAGCAAGTCAAGGTCACATATTTTCTCTTATATGTGGAAGCTAGATCACCAACTGAAACCATATGGACTTCAGATAAATGATGATAGAGGCCAGTAGAATAATGGTAAGGAAGAGGAAAGGGAGGTTGAGAGGGAAAAGAATTATTCAAAAAGGAAACAGCTCAAATAATGTCCATAGATAAAATGATCATACCAATCTTACTGAACATTTTCAGTGAGGGAGGAGGCAGAAGCATGGATGAATGTGGTTAAAAATACACCAAGTTATGAGTGATTTTATATTTATAACACTTTGAATCTTGCTATGATTTATAATTACACTGTATCAATAAAAGCATATAGAAGAAAATATTTGAGTAAAAAAGGATTTATTAAATATCTCCCTCTTGTCTCTTTAAAATATAACATATAAGCCACAAAAATATTAAATGAGATGAAATTTAGTCGTTGACGAGACTATTTTATCAAATATTCAGTATTTCAATAAAATATATTTTGCCCTGTACATCTGAACTAAAATTGATCTACATGAAATAGGCAGGCTAATACTCAAAAGAAACACTAATGGAATTTTCTAAGTCATTTTCCTACTGAGGGGAGTAATGAAAAGAATGAAGCATCAACAAATTTTTCATCAAGCATCATTTGAATTGTATATAGAGAGACAGCTAAATGATAATTACATAGGCAGTAGTGATGGATCAGACACATTTTGTACAAATAAAATGAAGATGTATTATTTATTTTATTAGTGTTAAAATGGAGTTTTTTTTTACTATCTCCTTTATTTGTGTATTCCTGGGGTCACTCCAGCATTTTGTGTATGTTAGGTAAGAACTTCATGGCTGATGTAGACCTTTAGTGCATCCTTTTGTTTTATCAACACATCATGAAGACATACAACATGGCATCTGTGTAAATGAGAACTATAGTTTGAGTCTTACAGTTATTATATTTAAAGGTTATAATCTGTACAATATTACATATGAGAACTTAAATTATAAAATAAAATAGTAATTATATGTTTCTTATTTGCCTTGTTTGATTGTATAATGAAGTAGTGAAGAATAACATGACTGGAACCTGAGTTGGATTGGAGTGGAAACAGGCCTGTTTCACAATCTCACTTCGATAAGCCAGTATCTCCAGAAATCACAGGTGAGAGTTTCCTTCCTCAGAGGAAGGATAAGGTGAAAGAAAGTAGAAAGAAGAATGAATTTTTGTACAAAATGTGATGTTTCATGAACATCACTCAGTAAACCGCCCTACCACAAGACACAAAAACCATAAGACAAATATAATAATGTTTCCAGGGGTCAAATTGGGAAGGAATTGATTAACCATGTGAACACTTCATGAAGTATCATTAGGCAAGTTGATAACATGTGTTGATGAACCCAGACACATGATCACTGCTGTGATTTTAGGTGGAAAAATAGAATTTAAAAAAGTAAACTATTATCTAAGCACATTCATGGAAACACGATTTAGCAAAGTTTTACACATTTTTCGACTATGTTTTGCAATCTTTAGTGCATTTAAATATTTAGATGTTTTCTAGGGTTGGAGAGGACTACCCTCTTCTAAATCTTCATTTATGTACAAGCCCTGACCCTGAATTTACTCACCTCAGAAGCAGACATCTCCTCCTCTTCCTCCTCCTTCTCTGCATTTCCTTTAGAGGCAGAATTATCCTGAAAAATCAGTCCTTCATCTTTAGAGTCGGCCTTTAAAGCGTCATCAAACTCCCTTCACCTGCTCCCACCACCCCTGCAGGCAGAAGGTGAAAAAGCAACATGGCTGCTGGGGGACATTGAAGACACCTGTCATCCAGTTTCTAAGGAGGCTAAAGCCAAAAGATCTCAAGCATAAGGGAAATCTGTGCAAATTAGGGAGACCCTGCTTAGCCAAGTGCTGTGTGCCTGTCTGTCACAATCACTGTGATTTAAATATAAGACTATAATGCATCAATAAAAGTATATGTATATTATCAGAGTGTAGCTAGCTTAGAGGTATAATGCCCCCAGGTTTAATTTCCAGGACCAAAAAAAAAAACAAGTTTTATTTAAAAATAAGATTATTTTCTAAGTCCCTTCAATTGTAAGAAGGGGCTTTCAGATGAACTTGTTATTTCACTTACAATACAGAATTCATCTATCATTTTTTCTCTATGGAATCAGAATGTCTGTGAAGTTTATTATCAAGAAATAGAGGAATTTGGATAAATGAGGAGACATACTACTACAATAGTGAAGTGGACTTGGAGAGGGAGTTCTGTAGGAAAAAAGGGAGATCATGTGATGGGAACAATTCAAATACTTCATATATGAAGTTGGTTATATTACTGTAAATATTATCTGTCATGAAGGGGAGGGCATGGGGAAGGAATCAAAAATAAACACAAAACAAATACTGTGTGCATGTATGTTTCTATCACTATGAAACAAATTCTAATATATAATTACAACACACTATTTAAATTATTTAAATATTTAAATACTATATTAACAAAATGTAATTACACTACAAAAGGAATACTTGTAATATTTAGCATACAGGATAAAACTCATTTCACTTTCCTTTTTCACAGAAGAGCTTCAGGAAAAATGAGGTCTTATATGAAGAACAAAATTTGAATTTCTCCTCTCCTGCTTTTGGTGCCCTCCCCTGCATGCAAAAGCAAGAATTTCTGCTACAGTGATGGGACCATGGGCTGCTTTGAGCTGCTCCTACCAGAGCCACACAGAGATGTTCCTGTCATCCCCCTTTGGGTGAGGTCTAAACATAACAGTCCCAAAAGTAGCACAGTTCTTATGGTTCAACCTAGTCTCACCTTATATTTATTTTGATGGTTAATTAAAGCAATATTAGAGCTGCTACTCAGATGAAGAGGTAGAATCTGTGGGGAAGTTTCAGATGCAAGGTATTACTAACAGAGACCATCAAATCCTGATGCGCAGACTTAGGTTGAGATAACACAGCAACATTTCCTCTGAGGCTCTATGTGCCTATGAATCATTTGCTGTCGTCCTTCATCATGAAATTGTTATTTGTTATGAGGATTGAACCCTGGGGAATTCCACCACTGACATAGACCCCGAGCAGTATTTTATTTTGAAACAGGTTCTTGCTTAGTTACTGAGGCTGGCCTCAAACGTCAGCTTACTTTTGTATTTAATCCATGATAGTGCTTTCTTTTGTTTATTTTGATTTTTGCACTGGGGTTTGAACCCAGAGGTGTTCTATCTCTGAGCTATACCTCCAGCCCTATTTTATATTTTATTTTGAAACAAGGTTTAACAAAGTTTTTTAGGTCTTCACTAAGTTGCTGAGGCAGGCCTTGAACCTGCAACCCTCTTTTCTCAGCCTCACAAGTACTGGGATTACAAGTATGAGCAACCAGGTCTGGCCATGATGGTGTTTTGAATGGTTAATATCTGTTGAAAATATATGATTGAATATAGCAGGAGTTAAGCTGTGTTGGCTTGGGGGGTGAGTGGGTTCTAAAGTTCTTCCCACACAGATGCCCTCAGTGACCAGAGCACTATTTCTGGGACTGAGAAGGTGCAGCAGCGCTTGTTGATTCCATAGGTCCAGATCATTGAAAGGAGATGGGAATGGGCTGCCTCTGTAAGCCCAGGCAGCATTTTCTGTGTCCTATTAACTCTAAATTGGCTGGGAGTTGAGAGTGAGGCAGCACACTTGTGAAGGTTGTGATTGTAATGCCTAATGTTTCAAAATTTTCAATTGTGGGAAAGATTTGTATCAGCTGGGGGGCTCTGAAGCTGATCTCCACAGGGCTTGCCACTTGGACATTATCTGCTCTATTTATTAAAAGGAGTTCTTTCTAGGAATCAGAGGGTGTTAGCTATTGATCTTCAATAATTCCATAATTGTTAGTTGTTCCTTTCTTTAAAGAATTGTTTTTTTTCCTACTATATCTAAGAAAGAAGAGTCAACATTGATACATGTGTGGCTTGAGCTAAAAGGTATAGGAAAACAGACAACATAAATTCATTAAACTCTAAGAAAGAGGAGGTAAAAAGATGAAAGCTTTGGATAAGGACTAAATCTATACAAAGAAGCTAGATTTGCTACTCTCCAAAAAGTGAAGGGACCTATTATAGAACGTACAGAAATAATTTAATGCCTTTCACAAAAATACAAGTCAAGCTTTGCTGAAGCTCTGTTTCCATGAGGCCATCTAAAATGCCATTCCATGGAAAAGGTGGTTTTTTCTTCTATCTATTTATGCGGTAGTTTTCATGGATTTCTGGCTGGATGTCGCAGACAAAGGCTAAGAGGTTTTCCAAGACTTCATCCCTGTTCTGCTGGAAGTATGTCTGGAGGATGGTCATCTTCTCCTGGGTCTCATTCTCTTCAGAGCTGCAACTGCCATGGGATCCCAGGGTCGCAGCTTCCTTGGCCTTGAATTCTTTCTCCCTCTGCAGGCGGAACTATTCAATTTCAGCCTGAGCTGCTTCTTTGGCCTGCTTCAGCCTCTGGTTCTTCATGTATTCAACTTTATTATCAAAACAAATAATCCACTCAGCCTCATTACATAAATGAAGTTAAATGAACACAGAGTCTAAATGAGGTATTTTCAAATCCACTGTATGGTGCTGGGTTAAAGTGCAGATGACCAGCACTCAAGAAGCATGATTTTCCCTTTCATATGGTGACTTTAGAGCTCTTTCTTCTCTTCTTTTAAAGAAAGAAGCTCTAATATTAGTAAATTTTGATTGAAAATGCACTTAAAAACTTTTAATAACAGCTATCATTTTTATGTTATATGAACTTTTTTAACTTTCTCATGCCAAATAATATGAAAGACTGAAAACCACTCCTATTGTGATCATTCACCAGAATTTTAATGGAGAACAGGATTTTTCTTTTCTTATATAGCATTTATTAAATGGCTCATTACAAATATTGATAACTTTTTTTTGTGGTAGTGGGGATTGAACCCAGGGGTATTCTGCTTCTGAGATACACCCCTAGTCCCATTTTTTATTCTTTATTTTTAAACAGGTTCTCACCAAGTTGTGGAGGGCCTCACTAAATAACTGAGGCTGACCGTGAGCCCAGATCCTCTGGTCTCTGCCTTCCAAGTACTGGGATTACAAGCATGGGCTGCCATGCTCCACTTAATAACTTCATTTCTTACCTGAGTTCAGAATCACAATGTCCAGGACCCACACAATAGACTGACTGGCCTACCTATTACAGTCCAGCCGCAAAGCTCATCTATCCATCTATTTACATATAATTGTTAGAAAATTAGATGTAGAATGATTTGAGTGTGAAATTAGCCTCCAGTATTTGCTCTTCACAAATCTCAAATATTGTCAATTGAAAAAATACCTGTTGAATATAATTATAGCAGCTCAAACATCAATGCTTTTGCTCCTTTCAACCAGAAATAGGTCATATAAGTGTATTAAGAATGGAGTCTTCTTAAAACACTCTGGATTCATGTAAGGTCTGAAATTGTTAGTGCCTTAGTTGATTCTAGCATGAATTCTCTAATGTTCTAAAATTCATGTTTCAAAAGTCTCTGAATTTTTTTTTTACAGAAACACATTTTCCTGTGAACTTTCTTATGAAATAAAGGTCTATATTTGAATAAACTTTTTCCACATTCATTCCATTTACAGGGATTTCAGATATGACTTACCTAATGTTTTTTATATATGCATAATATATAAATGTTGTGCAACATTTTTTACATATGTAGGTTTCTCTCAAGTAAGTGTTCTATGAAGCTCAACAAAAGACAATGAATGTGCAAAAATTTATATCATTCTTTGCATATATTGAGTTTTTATTCAATATGGATTAGCTCATGAAAAAAAAGAGCAGAGAAACAAACAAAAGAATTTCTCCCTTCTGTACATTTGTGCAATTTCTCCTCAGTGCTGATTCTCTGATGCAGAAGAAGAGAGTTTCAAGCAAAAGATTTCCTATATTCTTTACATTTGTGGGGTTTCTCTCTAGTGTGGATTCTCTTATGCTTAATTAAATTTGAGGATGAAGAAAAAGATTTACTGTATTCATTATATGTATAGGGTTTATATCCAGTGTAGATTCTCTGATTGACAAGAAGATGTGAGGTTCAAGCAAAACATTTACTACATGTATAAAGGTGTTCACCAGTATGGATTCTCTGATGGAGATGTGAAGTATGAGTAAATGGTTTTCAACATTTTTACGTTTGTAGGGTTTCTCCCCAATATGGATTCTCTTATTCCTGACAAGAGCAGAGGGACCAGCAAATGATATACTACAGTGTGAACATTTGTAGGATTTGTCTCCAGTGTGGATTCTCTCATGGACAACAAGATATAAGGTATGAACCAAAGTTTTAGGACATTATTTCCATTTGGATGGTTTCTCTCCAGCATAGATTCTCTAATGCACAGCAAAAATCAAAGGACCAACAAATAACATTTCACATTCTTTACATTTGTTAGATATTTCTCCAGTATGAGTTTTCTCATAAAACTCATTAATTAAATTTGAGGAAGAAGAAAAAGATTTACTGCATTCTTTACATAGGTGGGGTATCTCTCTAGTATGGACTCTCTACTGCACATCAAGACCTAAGGGATAAGCAGAAGATGAACTACACTTTTTATGCTTGTACTGTTTCTCTGAAATGCAAAATCAGACATGGCCTATATGATCAGAGGAATGTACTACAGATTTTCTGTATTCTCCATTGTAGAATACCTGATGTTGATTTACGGTAAACGCAGATTAAAATATTGCTAATATTCTATACATCTGACTGGATTTCCTTCAAAGTATGTTGTGTTATGTCTGCAGACATTTGTTCATTCACCAGAAGCTTTCCTATGTTTATTACTCTTGCAACTGTTGGAATTTTCTCTAGCATTATTTCTTTTATATTGTATACATGGTGAGGACCAATTACATCTTTTGCCACATTTGCTATAGTTGTAAGGTGCCTCTTTGATGTGTATCTTCTGCTGCATAGTAAGTGTTGACTTTACTACACTTTTCCCAGTTGCCACTCTTCTCTGGAGGATGAGTTCTCTGAGGTTTCCAAGTGTCTGATACATACATAGTGTTTCCCCATAATTCGACACCTTTGTAATTTCTATTTCTTATTTTAGTACTCATTATTGTTTAAGAAAGAACCCTTGGAAAAGGTTTATCTAGTTTTATTATGTCTCAGGAATTTCATCATTATCTAATTCTCATTATTTGATTCCACAATTGGTTGATAAAGGATGTATTCCTCAAGATTACTACATTTTTTAACAGTGTTGGTTCTCCCACAAAGAACATGCATTCTGAATCACTTTGCCACACAGAACTTCTACTCCATACTCAGGGTCAACTGCCAGTCTTGGCACAACATGGTTTGGAAACTTCATCTTTACATGAGTGAATCTCAGATTACTGAGATTTTTTTTCAATAAAAAGAGAGGAGGAAGCTGGATGTGGTGGTGCACACTTGTAATCACAGTACTTGGGAGGCTGAGACCTCAGCTACTTAATGAGGCTCTCTGCAACTTAGTGAGACCTTGTTTCAAAATAAAAATTGCAAGATAGGACTGGGGGTATATCTTGGAGGAAGAATGCCCCTGGGTTCAATCCTCAGTACTGAAAAAAATATATATATGTAATAATTAACAGGCTGAGTGTCGTGGTGCATATTTACACTCTCAGTACCTGAAAAGCTGAGACAGGAAGAGCTCAGATTTGAAGTCAGCCTCAGCAACTTAGTGAGACCCTCTGCAACTTAGTGAGACCGTGTTTCCAAACAAAAATTAAAATAAGGCTGGGTGTGTAGCTAGGAGGTAGAATGCTTCTAGTTTTAATCCCCAATGCCACATACAAACACACAAAAATTATTAACATGATTCTTTACCAGGATGCTAGCCAATCAGGATTATAGCTCTCTCTTTTATTCTAAATATTTAAAGTATAATGATCATTTTTTAAGTATTTTTATTTTATGGAAAAAGTGGCTTAAAATTCTGTTTTTCATGGATAATTTTAATACTAGATATGAGATTCAAGCAAAAGATTTACTATATTCTTTATACTATAGGGTTTCTCTCCATTCTGGATTCTCTTGTGCTTAATTAGTTTTGAGGAAGAAGGAAATGGTTTACTGCATTCTTTGTATTTATAAGGTTTATATTCAATATGGATTCTCTGACTGAGAAATCCATATTTTGCTTGAACATCATGTTCAAAAATATTTGCTACATTATTCACATTCACAGGGATTTTCTCCAGTATGGATTCTCTGATGGAGATGTGAGGCATGAGCAAAAGGTTTACTTCATTATTTAAACTTGTAGGGCTTCTCTTCAATATGTTGTCTCTTATACCTGACTAGGGCTCAGTGGTCAGCAAATGATATACTATGCTATAAATACATGTAGAGTTCACATGAACTACATAAAATCTCAACTAATATGTTAATTTAAATTTGTTTTTAATAATAAAAATAAAAGATGTTATTCAAAATTATTATTAACATGATTCTTTTCAAGGATGCTAGCCAATCAGAATTGTGTCTGTCTATTTTTGAGAACTGTTTAAAATGTAATGCCTACTTTGTTTAGGTATTTTTCATTGACAGAAAAGGTGGCTTAAAATTCTGGTTTTCATGGATAATACAAAATGGATATTAAATGTACGAATAAGGTAAATGTTAATGTAATAAACCTTTATAAATGTCTACCCTTAAAATCTAAATTGTATATAAGTAAGTTAAAATACTAAACATCATTTGTTAAGTATAACATACTCCTGTCTTTTTATTATCAGAAAAAACAACATATTTGAGTCTATGAGTCTATCAAAGGTGTTTTTCATATACATAAGGAATAGATTGAGATTGCCTCTTTTAGACATTAAATATAATTTACTGAGTAAATTAAAATTAATATGCAATTCTCTCTAAATAAGGCTGAAAAATTTTAATCTGTATTTTAATAAAAACTGTTAAAGTATTTTCTCTTTCCACAAATAAGTAAATTACCTAAACGGAAAGAAATTTATATGGTTGTTTTAAGTATAAGTTACAATTCCAAAACAAATGTAAACTGAATAAATGAAATATTTATATATAGGAGGATGTATTCTACAAAGAAGGATAGAAAGTTGAGAGAAATGCTTTCAATTGGGAAAAGGATTTTGCATGGCAGAATTTTATTTTAAATGAATGAATTATCCCATAGAAAAAAAGAAAGGTAAAAACAAAATCAGAAAGTTAAGGAAGTCAAGGGGAGTTTGAGAATGCTACAAATGGTTTGTAAAGGACAAACATGAGAAAAAATCTTTATATGCAAGAAAATTTGTTACAATTAAAGGAAATTATTTAAAGCATTATCTAAAATGACATTTAATACATTGATTCTATGTTTAAAACAATTATTGTTTTTAGGTATTTGTCGGCTGTTTGATAAATTATTTTAAAACTTGCCTACAAATAAAAAATTAATTTTATTAAGATAATTTCCCATGTTTTTTATATTTAAAACAACATGGTTTTCTGTTCTTAACATTTACTAAATCCTTGCTTAAAGAATGTTTTTGTTCAATCAAGATAATCTCTTGTGTTCACTGTCACTGTTAGGCCTTTGATTACTTAGCAAGCTGCAACTTAGAGTTTAAGTTTCTGTGCTTTATAGCCTATTAAATGGCCATTTTGTAACTCAGGCATATGAACAAATATTACTGTGGGTTACTATAGTATACTTGACATCATATATCTCTGTGACTATAGACATATATCTATCTGAGGGCTAAATATACTATGTATCTGAGGCTTATCCAAATATTTCATAAAAGCATATAAAGCTAAAGATATATGGTCTTTATATAGAGGCAAGGTACCAACAAATTTTCCCTGTATAAAATGTGCATTGTACATAAACCTCTCTGGTCAGCATTCTTATAAATATAATCTAATATCTTGACCACATATCTTAGAGGAAAGATTTATTTTCTTACAGTTTTTGGATCAGCCCATTTGAGGCCAGAGACTGCAGATCTCAGGGCATGGTGGTGGGTAGAGGAGAGAGGGAGAGCACATATGCTGTGCTCCTCACATCATGGAGGCCAGAAGGAGAAAGTGAGACACAAAGGAAGGAGGAACCACATATAATCTCCAAAGATGCAACCCTAGGGACCTGCCTCCAGCCACTCTTCACTGGTCTGAGTCACCATGCAGATAAATCCATTAGATTTATCAACAATGGATTTATCCACTGTTTGGATTCTACCCTGCATGACTTAATTGCATCAGCTCCGAGCATTCATAAATGAGTTCTTTATGGGCCATTTTATATCTAACTATAACATTCCACCCATGGCCCCTAAAGAGATCATACACAGTACAGAATGCAAAATGCATTTAGTCCTTTCCAAGAGTTCCCACAGGCTTAACAGTTCCTACATTATAATCTCCAAAGATGCAACCCTAGAGACCTGCCTCCAGGCACTCTTTACTGGTCTGGGTCACCATGCTTTAAATCCATTACAATGGATTTATCCACTGTTTGGATTCTACCCCACATGACTCAATTACATCAACTCCAAACATTAATAAATGAGTTCTTTATGGGCCATTGTATATCTAATTATAACATTCCACCCATGGCCCCTAAAGAGTTCATACACAGCTCAGAATGCAAAATGTATTTAGTCATTTCAAAGAATTCCCACAGGCTTAACAGTTCCTACATTGCTGAAAAGTCCCAAAGTCCAAGGTCTCCTCTGAGACTCAATGTGAGCTGTTGTGAGCAGCTGTAAAAGACGATGATTAAAACAGTGAGTTTATGCATCCAATATACAATGGAAAAGAGTAAACATTTGCATTCCCAAAGGGAGGAACAGGACCATAGAAAGAAGGAATGGGACCAAAACAGTAATCTAATCCAGCAGGGCAGGAATTTCATCTTGCAGCTTTATTTCTGACACCCATGTGACATGGTAGTGAGATGTAATCTCTAAGGGACTTTGACAGCCCTGCACCCTGCAGCCTGGCTGATTCCAATGGACATTTTACTGCCTCCCTCAGCCTGGCTCCATGGCATGCAACTGGAAGCCTTTCCTCATGATCATTCCACATTCCTTATATTTCTAAATATTGGAAGTTTTCTTGCAACCTTGGCTTCAGTCTCACAGCTTCATCAAGTGCCCCATTTGGGCCTGATCACTGGAATTCGGACACTATTTCACATTGTTTGCCTTCCAAGGCCTTCCTTTGAAATCTGGGGGGGTGGGGAAGCCTCCATGACCCTTTATTTTCTAGCAAAGCTAGCCTTACATGGGATCCCTGAAGGGCCACCAACAGAAAAGCTAGTCATGTCCTCCTTAACCATCCTGTGGCCTTTTTACTCACAGTCCTTGGGGCTTCTCTCTCCAGGCAGCCACTGGTCCAAGTCCATATGAGCTTCCCCTGGTTCCAACTTCACCTGGTCTTCCCCTGCCCCTAATCCCATCTTCTGCTCCATCGTGGTCATTGCTGGCCCTGCCTCTGTCATGGCCTCCATCATGGTCACCTCTTCCTTATTCCAGTCAGCCATTTTACTTCCTTCTATGACATAATCTCTCTGAGCTCCAGCTTTACTCATTTCTTCCTGGCCAATCTGCAAATTTATACATTATCTCTGCTTTACTTTTTTCTCCTCAAATTTGGTGTACAGTTCACTCAATGTGGACATCAATATCCTTAATGCAATTTGGATATTTTGTGGTTTTTAGATTTCCTCCATTAGTTTCTTAATCATTCCATCATTAAATTCAGTTTCACATAAGGTTTCAGGACATGGGCAAAATGCAGATAACTTCTTTGCCAAAGTGTTACACATGTGTCCTCTCTTGCATTTCCCTATGGAACCCTCTTCGTCATTCAAAAAATCTCCTGAACACAGTCTTTACTGTCTGCCTTTCCAGTCAAATTCTGGCACTTCCAATTTCCTCTCATAAGCCAGTTCCAAAGAGTCACAAGCCACATGGTCAGACTTAGACATAGTAGCAACCCCACTTTCATAGTACTATTTTCTGCTCTGTCGGGGGCCTAGTTCCGCGGGCTAGACCTCGCCTCTAGATGGCGCCTGGCAGAGTGCCAGAAGCAGCTGCAGGTGAATAACATTCTAGGGCTGTGCCACGCCAGAGCGCATGCACCAGCACGCCGGACTCGTGGCCGGGCCAGGTGAGAGCTGTATGAGACACCTCGTGGCTTAGACCCGGTGCAGCTATAAAAACCTCCACCTCTCGCATAGCAAGAGCGCGCGCGGCTGAAAGAGCTGCTGGGGAAGCTGCTGGGGAAAGGCTGGTTGGGAAGTTGCTGGGAGAAATTCTGGGAGGAATTGGTTGGGAAGAAGAAGCAGTTGGGAAGAGGTTGGCCGGGTTGCTGGGGAAGTCCTGGGAAGAAAGATTGTGGGTTGCTAGTGGAAGACGGGTTGCTAGACAGAGGGGTTATTGGAAGTCTGTAGGAAAAGCACTATTGGGAAAGACGACCTCTGCACTGTGTTTGTTATCGTTTGTGCAATGCCTTGATCCCAGAAAGAGAGAGATATAACAAAAGAGGTTCGAACCAGTAGCATTTAGCCAGCGTCTTTTATTGGGGCCTCATGGCTGAGGGTTCAGCCTGGGGCGCCCGATACTGCTCCAGTCAGCATTCTTAGAACTATATTCTAAATACTTGACCACATAACTAGGAAGAATGATTTATTTTCTTACAGTTTTGTTTTCAGCCAATATGAGGCTAGGGACCTTGGAACTCAGGGCATAGGAGTGGGTCGCAGAGATGAGGAGAGTACATTGTGCATCTCACAACATGGAGACCAGAAGCGAGAGAGAGGAGAGAGAGAGAGAGAGAGAGAGAGCGCCCAGAGGGAGGAGCAACCATATGTAGTTTCCAAGGCTGTACCCTCAGGGACTAAAATCCAGTCACAATTTATTGGCCTGTGTCAAAACTAAGATAAATCCATTCCAACGTATTTTTCTACATCTGGGATTACACTCCTCATGACCCAATTACATCAGCTTCAAATATTAATTTATGAGCATTTTAGGGGACTTTAATAATTAACTGTAACAAAACCCTAATTATAGAAGATGACTAATGAAGTTATTAAAACTTCTACCACTTATATGTTTACTATCATTTAGAAATCCCTGTCATTTAAGACCTGGTTTACTGACTAATGATATTCTATAACTTCCAAAAATCATACCTCTACTCAAAAGCAAAATTGGCTGTGGTCATTCTTTGCCTCCAACAATTCTCTAACCAATCATTAAGTATAATTACTAATTCTAAATATACTGTATATACTTTTCAAATGATTAAAAAGAGCCCAAATCAAACATCTTCCTGACTCCCAACATTTAAAACATTGTCAGCTTTCAAACTTTATTTCAAAACAGGATACTCCCTACAATAATTAAAAAAGAAAAAACAGAGAGTCA
The DNA here is from genome assembly GCA_004027655.1 of Graphiurus murinus. Classification (NCBI taxonomy): domain Eukaryota; kingdom Metazoa; phylum Chordata; class Mammalia; order Rodentia; family Gliridae; genus Graphiurus; species Graphiurus murinus. The sequence goes on along the minus strand of PVLC010002665.1, from coordinate 63,363 downwards.
AGGGTTGTCTCCTGAGACATTATAAAGTTCCATATACTCTTACTTTTTGGTTTGTGACACATATGACACATTCTCTATCTAAACATTTTCAAAAACATTCATTGCAAGGACCTTTTCCTAAGGTCCTCTACAAATTCTGTATGGTAAAGGAAAATGGCAAAGTCCTGTTTCCTTACTAGTTTGAAGAAGAGGATAGGATTCTTTTTCCAAAGAAACTAGACCACTTTAGCAACCTTCCAAACAAGTCAGTTTTCCTTGCATGACCTGGAAAAATCAACTGACCAATACAGTTTCTCAGATGCAGTACCTATGGGTTAGAAGGAATGCTGACTTTTGTCCACCAGGAGTGCCTCCACTTAACTTATTTGTCACTATGCTGGCAAGTCCAGGGTTAGCATGGGGAGGCATAAAACAGATCTCCCGGTGTGTAAAGAAACTCCTGACAACACAGGAGCTTCCTATATGTCCCAAATTACTATTTATAGCCCCTTTTCATGGAGATTATCAGAGGGTGTACTCCAAATTAATAAAACTGGACAAATAGGTCTCTGACACTATAAAGTTTGGAGGCTTGGATTTCCATGGATTACTAGAAAAAATTATATATATATATATATATATATATACACATATATCTATACACACACACACACACATATATATATATATATACATATATACACACACACACACACACACACACATATATATATATATATACATATATACACACACACACACACACACACATATATATATATATATTGCAGTACTAGGGATGGAACCTAGGGCTTTCTACTTCTGAGCTACAGCCCCAGCCCTATTTTTCATTCTTTATTTTTGAAACAGGTTCTCACTAAGTTGTGGAGTGCCTCACTATGCAGCTGATGCTGGCCTCAAACCCAGATCCTCCAGTCTCAGCCTCCCTAATGCTCGATTACAAGCATGTGTCACCATGCCCGGCTACATGAAAACTATTTTCATTCTCATAATTATACCATGATTCTTACACATAGTATTAATGATTGTTATGGTAAGTGTTCCTCACCCTTATATATTAGTCTAAGCTCCAACTACAGCGTAAATAACAGTAATAATACTTGGAGTTTAAATATTGCTCAAGGATACTTGTCTTCTAGTGTTACTCCAATGCCACACAGTTTAACATTAATACCTTATGGATATTAAAAAGATAATACCAGGGATGGCTCCCAATAAACTTCATACAGCCTTGGCAGGGACATTCAAGATTACAAATTCTAAAAGCAGAATTAGGGAAATTAAGACCAAAGTGATTCCTCACTACTTGAATTATCTTTCTGGAATCTGCCATGATTATTGAAATCACAGCAAGTGTTTCTGGAGTTTCCTTTGCTGATCCATCTAGACTGCTCATAGAATTAACCAATATGACGAATGTCACCAAGATATGATTTATTAGACACATATAGATTCAATGATAGCAACAAGACTGGTGCCTTAGAGTTGTCAGCGATATGATTAGGAGAACAACAACAGGCTCTCATCAGAAGGCAAAGCCTGCACTGTGACTCTGGTCATGGTCATATCTGTGCTATTTCTTTCCAAAGCAACAACTTTAGGAACTTTTCAACATAACTTTCTACAATGCATAACCAACTTGGCACAAGAATTAAAAGTAAAAAAATTGTAATAAAACAACAAACTCAAGCTAATGTACTAAAAGACCTAGAGGAGTCCCTCTAGTTTATTAACCTCCAACCATGGTTTTCAAGATTCAATTTATGCATTTAAGAACTGATACTATTTTCTATATAAATATTATTCATTTTTCTTTTAGTAATCAAGAGGCTCCAAGGCAAATTTCAACAAAATCATATATTGACAAAAAAAGAAAAGAAAATTAATGACATTCATGAAATTATAACATCTACAAACTACAAAAGGGAAATATGGGAAAGTGTTCAATGTAAGAAAAAATGTTGGCTTAAGGATTTATAGCTTCTTGCTTGCTTTGGCAGAAGACTACCTTTTTTGAGGGAACTGAAGGCCATGACCTCAATGCCCTTTTGCTATCCAAGCTATATCCTTCTGTTTTAATATGTCCTTTGCTTGCTTTGCTCTGGGGCAGAAGACAGATCCTACAAGGGCGTGATACCGTGTCCCTCTGTCCATGCCCAGTGTTCCTTATGTGTCATATGAGATGAGAGGATGAGGGAACTTGTTTTCTGGTGGATGAGTATTTGTTTTTGATCAGATCTGTTCCTGCAAACTCCTGTGGTTAAGGCTGGGTCCTCAAGGCAGCAGTGTTCAGAGGTGTTGTTTTTGGAAGTACCTTGGATCATGAGGATGGTAACCTCATCAGCAAATTTATCTATTGATGGATATCATAATTTATGGTTATTAGGATGTTGTGGAAACATAGAGATAGGGTCCACCTGTGAGAAGTGTGTCCTTGGGCGTTACCCTAAAGATTTTATTGTTTTCTTCACCTCTTCCCATTTCTCTCTACATGGACCACAAATTGAGCTGCTTTTCTTCACCATCTGCTCCCTCCCAGGATGTTTGTTGAGAACAACAAGATGATCTACTGAGACTCATACCCAGTACCACCTTTTGTTTTTTAAAAACAACATGGAGATAAGCAAAAGGACATATGTGAAAATAAAAGTCATGATTTTGAAGCCTTTTAGTTTTTCTGATTAAAAAGTATTATACTTACAAAATTACACATTAGAATTTTAACATATAAACATTAATATTAATTATATTATTCTTTTTTCTGTATCTGAAAATATGATAAAGTAGTAAACTATAGCATACCTGTGAACTCACTGTGGTATAGGATGGAAACCCCCAGAAAACAGGCCTGTTTAAAATCTCACCTGAATAAGTTAATATTGCCAGAAAACACAAGTGAGAGATTTCTTTCCTCGGAGGAAGCCTGAAGTGAGAAGAAATATGAATTTCTGTACAATTGTGGTGTTTCATGCACATCACTCAGTAAATGCCCTGACATTTATTAATCATAAGGATAAAATAATAATCTCTACACTGGTGAAATTTGGCAGAGTGCTGATGAACCAAATTAATGAAATTAGTGTCACTTCTCATTAGACAACATGATCACAGGTGTCAATGACCACAGAGACCCAATATCACTGCTGTTATATTAATTTAAAAATGAGATAAATGAATAAACAAATGACAGTAAACTATAATCTGAATGGAATCAGGATAACATCAGTTTTATGCAAAAGCTTAAGCCATTTGCCTGCCACTTTCTGCAATGTCATGTATTTAAAAGTTTATTCTATTTGAAGGATCAGAAAGAGCAAGTTTCTTCAAAATCTTCTAGAATTTAATGAATTTCATAATGTTTGGCAATGACTGCAATGCTGCTTCAATGTGCATTTTTTAAGCCTGTCTATAAAGAACATTACTTCCTACATATTTGGGTATACATTCTCTTAATATCACATTTTTTCACTAGGAAATATGTTTGGTAACAAAACACATCTGAAAAACTTTAAAAATTATAAAAAGTTATGTAACTGAAGAGATCTTACAAGTAATAGGAAAGTAAGCAAGATGCTAGTTAGTAACCATCTGGCCAATGAGGAATTAAAAATGGAAATTAAAACATTCCTCAAAATAATCATTTATGGGAAAATCCTACGGGGGATATTTGTAAAAATAAACACCTATATATCAAGATGAAAAATTTGGCTGTTCTCTTCTCAGTTCCCTTATTTTCTGATTGTTTTCCAAGTCTCAGTTGTTGATCACCCAGATCGTCAGTTTTACAAGTTCTTTTTAATGCATAGAAGTCAATATCACAGTCTGTTTTCCTGGTGATGGCTATCAAAACATTGTCTGGGTTATTCTGTTAAAGTTGTTCATCTTCAAAGTTAACAAATAACAATTACCAGGATATACAAAGGAAAACACAAAACTATTAGGGGCAAAATAAATCCAGTTTGTTTAATAGATCTGACAATATTTGCTGTTGTAAACAAATCCCCATTTAAATTTGACTTTGTATATATAATTTTTATTAACACCCACCTTTTAAAAAGAGAGGCATGATTGGAATGCAAACTGCTTGAGCACCTCTAATTACATTTGCTTAAAAATGATCACAATGCAATTAAGTATATACTTTTAAAAAAGTATGTCACTATTAACACTTTTTATGTACAGGACACATTCTCTATTTAGAGGACATATTCTCTAAATGTTCTCTTAAGCTTTATATTTTAGAATATACTTAGGAAACACTAACATATTTAAATTACAAAGGGGCCAATAAGCTACATGGACATTAACATATGCATTAACCTTTGCTATTGGAGTGAATATCATAATTCATGGCTCAGTGATAACTATAGTTACCAGTCTATGTAGGTTAACAGCATTGATAAAAATAAAGAATAGATCTATATCTTTTATAATGCAAGAGAAAAGTATGTCTGATCAGAAATAGGCTTTTTATCTAATGGACAACTGTATGTTTTTTTTTTCTTTTTTCTTTTTTTTTTTTTTTCAGTACTGAGGATTGAACACAAGAGCATTCTACCTCTGAGCTACAACCCCAGTTCTATTTTTTATTCTTTATTTTGAAACAGGGTCTCACTTATTGTCCTCTGCGCCGGACCACCGCCCATGAGGGCCTGTATGGGTAGAGACGACAATCACACGTAGCTGGTGTAAGCTTTTTTATTGCGGGCTTTCTCTTTCTCTCTCCCACTCTCACTCCCCCTCCCCACTGGAGGGCTCTGCTATCAAACAATGCAGTAGGAGTTGGGGCCAGAGGGGGAACAACTTGGGGCCAATCAGGACTTGAGTCATGAGGTGCCCACATGCAGCTCTAACAGCTCTTCTATGTGAACACTCTCTGGTCATGGGCTCTGACCTGCTGATGCATGCCCTCTGACATTGCACAGCCCGCCCTCAAGAATGTTATCGTCTGATAAATATTTGGCAGTCAGCTACTCCTGGCACTCTGCCAGGCACCTTCTTGGGGCAAGGTCTCTCTGGGCCCGCTGGGCTAAGACCCCAACATCACTAAGTTGTGGAAAGCCTCACTAAGTAGCTGAGGCTGGCCACAAACTCAGATTCCCCAGTCTCAGCCTCCCAAGTACTGGGATTACAACTGTGCACCACCATGCTGAGCTTTTATGGCTCTTATAAAATGATAAAACATTTATTCTGTCAAAATAAACAAGGCCAGTTTCTATCTATCTCCTTTATGTCAATTAGGATGAGACTTCTGATTCCTGGCTAGGCTGGGCCTTTATCCCTTGTTAGCATTGAAGAACACATGGAAGATGGACTTATATCCTTCATCAACCCTTAAGAGTAAGGGTTCCATGTCTCAGAAGGGAAAATGAGGTAGGATAGAAAAATAAGTAAAAATGGAGAAAAACTGGAAATGAAGTATCAATTATAGTTTTAACGTCTAGAAACGTGATAATCTTTATCTTCACCCAGGCCTGTTTCTTTCTTAGACAAAAATCCTCAGTAGGCCCACAACATTAATGAAGTGGGACTAGTAATAATTTTTACCCTACTGTCTTTTTTACTACATACTAATATTACATGTACCACAATTAGGATACAACATCTTATAGTTCAATATTTTCTGTAGTAGTTTCAATTGTGCTCTATTTTTCTTGGCATAAAAGCAAATACATGTAGACACAAAAGGCCCCAATTTGTAATTCAAGCTACTCAGGAAACCAAGGCAGAAGGATTGCTGGTTCAATGGCAATCTGTGGAATTTAGAGAGACCCTGTCTCAAAAAATATAAAAGTGGAGAATCCAAGATGGTGACTGAGTGAAACAACTTTCCCCAGATGAAGTGATTTTGAACTAAATTTACCATAAAAAGAGCTTCTTAGCAGCAGAAAAACAACAACAACAAAAAAAAAAGCAAAATTTGAACCACAACTAAAGAAGAAACAGAAAGCGGAACAGGGAGAGCAAGGGAGCCCAACCGTGAATGCAGCTTCTTGACTGAAGGAAGAGAAGCAGAGTACCTGAAACGTGAGTGTGAAACATCAGTGGCTATACAGAGCCCAGAAGGAACAGGGAAGCCAGCTCAAACTGTGCCACCAGCCCCTCCCAGTCAACTTCCTGCAAGCTATCCAGACTGTCATTGAACTATTGTGCCCCCAGCGACCAGAGGTGGAGCAGTCCGAGCAGCAGGGGTCTGTAAGTTGGACTGTGCCCCCGGGGTGCGGGGTCTACTATACAAAGGATAGACTCAGATACCCGCCCTTCTAGAGCCTAGACAGGAACTGAAGTGCAGAAGAACCCAGTGCACATAGGGCATCTGGAAAGGCCTGGCATTAGACTGGACTCCTGCCTTCAGCAAAGACAGAGAGAGAGATGCAGTCAGGCCCTGTGGAGAGCCCAGAGACATAAGCTAGCAGTGGGAGAAACACCAAAAAACCCCCTGTCTGCCCTGACAGAGCAAATAAAAATGCCAGAGACTCACTTGAAAATTTAAGCTCGCTACTTACGAAATAGCACAGTGTTTATTTTAGTGTCTGGTTGCTATTTTTAGATTTTGGGGGGTTTTTTGTCATCTTTCTTGGTGTTAAGTTTTATGTGTTTTTACTCTGTTTTCATTTTATATTGCCTTGATTTATTTTTGTTTGTTTGGATGATTACTTGCTTTGTTATTCCTTGCTTAAGTTGTTGAATCCCCTCCTTATCCCTTTTACAAGCTCCCCCCCCCCCATATTCACCACAATGGAGTGAAACTAGAAATAAACTCCAAGAAGAGCCAAAGTAACCGTGTAAATGCATGGAGACTGAATACCACATTGCTTAATTAAGAGTGGATCATAGAAGAAGTAATGGGAGAAATTAAAAAAATTCCTAGCCGGCATGGTGGCGCACGCTTGTAATCCCAGCATTCGGGAGGATGAGACCGGAGAATTCGGTTCTTGGCCAGCTTCAGCTACCTAGTGAGGCACTCAGCAACTTAGTGAACTTTCAAAATAAAGAGTAAAAAATAGGGCTGGCTCAGAGGTAGAATGTCCCTGAGTTCAATCCCCAGTACCGCAAAAAAAAAAAAAAAAAAAAAAAAAAAAAAAAAAAAAAAAAAAAAAAAAAAAAAAAAATCCTAGGAACCAATGAAAACAGAGACGCAACATATCAAAAACCTCTGGGACACCTTGAAGGCTGTACTAAGAGGAAAATTTATAGCAATATAGCAATGAGTGCCCACATAAGAAGAACAGAAAATCACCAAATAAATAACCTAATGACACAGCTCAAAGCTCTTGAAAAACAAGAACAATCTAACCCAAAGCCAGTAGAAGACAGGAAATCATGAAAACCAGAGCAGAAATTAATGAAATAGAGAATGAAAAATATACAGAAGATCAACAAAACCAAAAGCTGGTTTCTTGAAAAAATATACAAGATAGATAAACCATTGGCCAACCTAACCAAAACAAAGAGAGAATCAGACCAAATTAACAAAATAAGAGAAGAAAAAAGTGATATTACCACTGAAAGTTTGGAAATATAGAAGATGGTCAGAAACTAATTTGAAAAACTATATTCCATCAATATCAAAGATCTAGAAGAAATTGATAAATTCCTAGACATACAACCTCCTTAAATTGAGTCAAGAAGACATCGAAAACTTAAACCGGCCAATAACAATCAAAGAAATAGAAAGAGCAATAAAGAGTTTACCATCAAACAAAAATCCAGGGTCAGATGATTTTCCAAAGGAATTTTATAAAACATTTATAGATGAGATAATCCCAATACTCCTCAAGCTATTCCATGAAACGGGGCCCTTCCAAACACATTCTATGAAGCCAACACCACATTAATACCAAAAACAAATAAAGACACTCAAGAAAAGAAAACTATAGGCCTATATCATTGATGAACTTAGAAAACTGCTAAAGAAGATACTAGCAATGTGCATAAAAACCACATCAAAAAAATTATACACCATGACCAAGTTGGGTTCATCCCAGGGATGCGAGGCTGTTTCAACATATGAAAAACAATCCATGTAATTCACCACATAAACAGAATCAAAGACAAAAATCACATGATCATCTTAATTGATGCTGCAAAAGCTTTTAAAAGCACTTCAGAGAATTGGAATAGAAGGAATGTACCTCAACATCATAAAGGCAATATACAATAGACCCACAGCCAATATCGTATTAAATGGAGAGAAACTGCGAGAGTTCCCACTAAAAACAGGAACAAGGCAAGGATGTCCATATCACCTCTTCTCTTCAATATAGTACTTGAGACTCTAGCCAGAGCAATAAGACAAGAGAAGAACATCAAAGGGATAAAAATAGGGAAAGAAGAACTAAAACTATCCCTTTTTGCAGATAACATGGTACTATACTTAGAAGACCCAACAAACTCAACCAAAAAACTTATAGAACTGATCAACAAATTCAGCAATGTGTCTGGATACAAAATCAATCTTAAAAAATCAGCAGCTTTTCTAGATGCCACCCATAAATCCACCAAAAAAGATATCCAGAAAGCAATTCCACTCACAATAGCACCCCGAAAAATAAAATACTTAGGGATAAACCTAACCAAGGAGGTTAAAGAAGTATATAAGGAAAACTATAAAAAGGTGAAGAAAGAAATCAGTGAATACCTTAGAAGATGGAAGGATCTACCATGCTCTTGGAAGGCAGAATAAATATCATCAAAATGGCCAACCTCCCAAAACTGATCTACAAATTCAATTGAATACCCATGAAATTACCAAGATCGCTCCCCACAGACATAGAAAAATCGGTCCTTAAATTCATCTGGAAAAACTAAAAGCCCAGATACTAAAGTAGTTCTTAGCAATAAAAACCATGCAGGAGGTATCACAATACCTGACTTCAAACTCTACTACAAAGCCACAGTAATAAAAACAGCATGGTATCGGCACAAAAACAGACACATAGACCAATGGAGCAGAAGAAAAGACCCAGAAACAGACCTACAGGCTTACAGTCAACTGAGTTTTGAAAAAGGAGCCAAAAATATACCCTGGATAAAAGATAGCCTCTTTAACAAATGGTGTTGTCAAAACTGGTTAACCATATGCAGGAAAATGAAAATAAACGCCCTTTCTCACCCTGCACAAGAGTCAACTCAAGGTGGATCAAGGACCTGGAAGTTAGGCCAGAGACCTTGCACCTACTTGAAGAGGGCATAGTACCAACACTTGAACACAGAGGCACAGGTAAAAACTTTCTCAACAAGACCCCAAAAGCACAAGCAGCTCAAGGCAAGATCAATACATGGGATTGCATTAAACTGAAGAGCTTCTGTGCAGCAAAGGAGACTATCAAGAACCTCAACAGAAGCTGGGCATGGTGGTGCATGCTTGTAATCCTAGCATTCAGGAGGCTGAGACTGGAGGATCGGGGTTCGCAGGAAGCCTCAGCTACCTAGTGAGGTACTCTGCAACTTAGTGAGACCCTGTTTCAAAATAAAGAATAAAAAAATAGGGCTGGGGGTATAGCTCGGAGGTAGAATGCCCCTGAGTTCAATCCCCAGTACCACACACACACAAAAAAAATAAAGAACAGAGAGCCTACAGAGTGGGAGAAGATATTTGCCAGTTACTCTTCAGATAGAGGTCTAATATCTAGGATATACAAAGAACTCAAGAAAATCGCAACTGAGAAAGCAAATAACCCAATCAAAAAATGGGCAAAGGATCTAAATAGACACTGCACAAAAGAAGACATACAAATGGCCTATAAATGTATGAGGAAATGTTCCAAATCATTGGCAATCAGGGAGATGCAAATCAAAACTACTTTGAGATTTCATCTAACTCCAATCAGAATGTCAATCATAAAAACATGAACAACAACACCTGCTGGCAAGGGTGTGGAGAAGTGGGAACCCTAATACATTGTTGGTGGGATTGCAAACTTGTGCAATCACTTTGGAAAACAGTATGGAGGATCCTCAGATGAATGGGAATGAACCTACTATATGACCCAGCCATACCACTACTGGGTATATACCCAAAAGAATGGAAATCAAGCTATCAGACCGATGCATGTGTATCTATGTTTATAGCTGCACAATTCACAATAGCCAAATTATGGAACCAGACAAGATGTCCATCCACAGATGAATGGATTACAAAACTATGGGATATATACACAATGGAATTTTACTCAGCCATAAAGAAGAACAAAATCATGCTCTTTGCAGGGAAATGGATGCAACTGGAAATCATTATGTTAAGTGAGATTAGCCAGTCACAAACAGTAAAGAAGCATATATTCTCCCTAATATGCAGATGCTAGAGAGAAGATGAGGCATAGGAAATTCTCCAGATAAAAAGGAGAGACCCTCAATAAGCAAAGAAGTTGATTTAATTGTCGGAATGAATGGTGGAGGGGGACACCCTAAGGCACATGATGTACATACACAATCATATCAAAGTCACTCACTGAACTGAACCTGACAGGGAGAGAAGGTGAGGGAACGGGGTGGGAATTGAGGAAGGGGTCAAATGAGAATTGTATGCAAATATGTTGTTAACAATATGTACCTAACAAAGATGTACACTTACAATGCACAAATTACTACAATAAAAAAATTTAAAAAATAAAAATGAATAAATAAGTAAACACAAAAAATAAACTAAAAAACATCTACTAGGAGAATCAGGTTCACGGCCAGCCTCAGGAGTTTAGCAAGGTCCCAAGCAACTTAGTGAGACCCTGTCTTAAAATAAAAAATAATATAGGGCTGACGATATAACTTAAAGGCAGAACATCTAGGTTTAATTCCCAGTACCAACAACAATAACAATTCATTTTTGGGTTGGGTGTGTCTGTCTGTTTTATATAGCAATAGGTTATCAAAATTATTTCTGTTATTTCTGTGAAAAATTGCTTATTTTCCCCAATATGCAATTGTGCTTATGGTGCTAAAGTGAACTTTTACTCCCTGCTCCTATTTCTGAGACACCTCAAAAAAATCAGTTCTTATTGGGGAACAGAGAAATAGGAACTACTAATGATTTTGATTCACAAAATACACTTTCATGATTCCTGTTAATCTCTGTCTCTGTAGATTTATATACTTGCCATGAGACTAAGAATAAAAGAAATTTGATTATCAAAACAAAAAAAAACAAAAAACAAAACTCTAGAGGAGATAAAAGACAAATTTACCTCAATATCATAAAAGTAATATAAAATATACCCAAAGTTAACATCACATTGAATGATAAACTACTGTGAATTCACATTAAAATTGGAAACAAGACAGAGTGCTAACTATCAGCACTCCTTTTCAGTATGCCACTCAAGATTCTAGCCAGAGTAATAAGAAAAGAGAAGAAATACAAACAGGAAAAGAAGAACTGAAATTATTTCTATTTGAATATTACATGATCCTATATATAGAAGAATCCTCAAGCAAAAGACTTCCAAGGCTGATTATCAACTTCATCAAAGTAGTTGGATACAAACTCAACTAAAAAATCAGTAGCCATTTAATATGTCAACCACAAAATCGTCAAAAAAGAAGTTGAGAAAATTATTTTTCCATTCACAGTAACTCCACAAACAGTACATTATCTAGGAATGGCTCTAACCAAGGAGGTAAAACCTCTACAATGAAAAATATAAACACTAAAGAGAACAAATGAATAAGATCTTAGAAGTTGGAAAGATTTTCCACCTTCTTGGAAAGGGAGAATAAATATAATAAAAATAGGTATTCTATCAAAAGTAATCAACAGATTTAATGCAATCCCTGGCAATTACTAGTCCTAACCTTCCTATAGAAAAACAAAAGACTCAGAATAACCAAAGTAATTCTCAGCAATAAATGCCATGCAGGTGGCATCACAGTACCTGACTTCAAATTCCACTACAAAGCTACAATAATAAAAACAGCACAGTGTTTGCATAAAAAAGACACACATACACATGGAACATAATAAAAGATACAAAAAAATTCATACTTTTATACCCAATTGAATTATGCCAAAAATATACTGGGTAAAAGAAATCCTTTTCAACAAAATTGTTGCAAAAATCTGTTATTCATATGTAGAAAAATGGAATTAAATCCCTGCTTCTCCACCTGCACAAGTGTCAAATCAAGGTGGGTCAAAGACCTGGAAGTTATACCAGAAACTTTGAAATTACTAGAGTAGGTTATAGGTCCAACACTTCAACATATAGACAGAGGTAGAAACTTCCTAACTAAGGCTCCAAAGCTTAGGAAATTAAAACAAGAATTGATACATAAAATTGCATTAAACTAAAAAGTTTACGTTAATCAAATGAAACATTCAAGACTCTAAAGAGAGACCATGCAGAATGGTATTAATTTTTCCCCAGCTATATTTCTGATAGAGAGCTTATATCTGGAACATACAATGTACCTAAAACTCTTCACACTAAAAACTACTTACGAAAAAGGCAATTGAACTATATAGATAATTCAAAAAAGTAGAAATACAAATGGCCAATAAATACATGAAAAATGTTCAATATCGTTAGTGTTCAGGGAGATGGAAATCAAAACTACACTGAATCTGTATTTTGCCCTAATTAGAACGGCCATCATCAAGAATTCAAACAATAAACACAGGTGAGGATGTGGAAAATAGGAACTTTTGTATATTGTTGGTAGAGTTGCAAATTAGAACATAGGCAAGAACTTTACTTCCTCAGAAGAAGGCTGAAGTGTGAAGAAAATAGCAGGAAATACGAGTTTTTGTTCAAAATTTGATAAGTATAAAATATACATAAATATGTATAATATAAAATAACAAAATCAAAAGCTGATTTCTTGACAAATAATTATAGACAAACCAAAAACTTACCTAATAAAAAGAAAGAATCAACCCAAATTACTAAAATAAGAGACAAAATGTTGATATCATCACAGAAAGGATAGCGGATTATCAGAAACTCTTTTGAAAAAAATAAACTCCACCAAAATAGAAAACCTAGAAGATATTGACTATTTTCTAGACACATACAAACTTCCTAAATTGAATCAAGAGGATACAGAAAATTTAGATCTACCAATAGCAAGTAAAGAAATTGAAACGGCAATGAAGTGCCTACCATCAAAGAAAATCCTGGGTCCAGATGGATTCCCAACTGAAATTTATAAAATGTTTATAGAAGATTAATCCTAATACTATTCAAAGTATTGCATGACATAGTAAGAGACAGGATTCTCACAAAGACATTCTATGAAGCTAGTACCACATTAATACAAAACCAAGAAAGAAATCTCAAAAAAATTACAGAAAAATGTTGTTTATGAACTACGACACAAAACTTCTAAAAAAATACCAGCAACTTGCACTGAAAGCATGAAGAAATTATACACCACCACCAGGTTGGGTTCATTACAAGGATACAAAATCATATGAAAAAAATTAATGTAGTTCAGCACACAAACAGAACTAAGTACAAAGGTCACATGATCACTTCAATAGATGTGGAAAAAGTATTCAGCTAAATCCAACACACATTCATGCTACAAACATTGCAGCGATTTGAAATAGAACAAACTAACCTCAAAACCCTAAAGGCGATATAAAATAAACCCACAGCCAACATCATATTGAATGGGAAAAAATGCGTGAATTTCCTTTAAAATCAGGAGCAAGACTAGCATGCCCACTATAACCACCACTGCTTTTCAATATATTACTTGAGACTCTAGCCAGAGCAATAAGGCAACATAAGTCAATCAAAAGAATACAAACAGAAAAAGGAGAACGGAAATTATCTCTATTTGTAGATGACATGAATCCTATACTTAGAAGAATCAATAAACTCAACCAAAAAAACTTTCGGACTGATTAACAAATTCAGCAAGTGTTTGGATACAAAACCAATGTAAAAAGTCAGAAGATTTTCTATATTCCAACTATAAATCCACTGAAAAATATCCAGAAAACAATTCCAAGCACAGTAACCTCATATTCAATACGATACATAGGAATAAAACTAACCAAGGAGGTAAAAGACATCTATAATGAAAATTATAAAATACTAAAGGAAGAAATTGAATAAGATCTTAGAAAATAGAAGGATCTCCCATGCACTTGGATAGGGAAAAATATCATAAAATTGACCCAGGTACTTCAGGTGAGCAGAGCTTTAAGCTAAATCTCCTAGGTACACTGGTTTTTTCATATTGCTTGGCTGGGTCCTCCACATTCTAGTAAATATCACTATTTTATCGAAGTGAGTAACAGAAACAAATAATAATAATAACAATAATAATAACATCTGTATATAATCACAAACAAAAATATGACAAAATCATAGCAAAAAACACCATCAGAATGCACACAATTTGTATAAGTATAAAGATGTTCTCACATATATGTGCATATATGTTCCTTTGTGGGAAAAAGATAATCAGTCATCTTATGCTGATAAGCCATTATAAAAAAAGGAAAATAATAAGAACATGAAAAATAATTTGAATTACAATATGGAAAGAATGCCATCACATTTAATATTCATTTTGATTTATCCACAATGATATGAATGAATTGCTAAAATCTTCAGATATGAGTACAGCAAAATATTTCTATTTAGTGAAAATTAATCTATTATGTGGAATATAATGAAGTACATTTTGGTACTTGATTTCTAAAATTCCACATGTCTTTATGATACTTTTTATAAATTTTGTATTTTAACATCTTTGAAATTTTAATATAATTTGAGAATAATTCTTTTTGTATGTTGTATGATTATCTTCTCTTTATTTTTACCCTAAAGGCTGAAGATTGTTTTCAGACACTAATAACAAATGCCAGATTTTTTTTTTTTTTTTTTTTGTAGTACTGGGGATGAAACCCAGGGGTATTCTACCTCTGAGCTACACCCCAAGCCTTATTTTTTTATTCTTTATTTTTTGAAACAGGGCCTCGTTAAGTTGTAGAGGGCCTCACTAAGGGGCTGAAGCTAGCTGTAAACCTGGATCCTCTGGTCTCAGCCTCCCAAATACTGGGATTATAAGTGCCCAACCAAGTTGGGCTTGCCGGAGATTTAATATCCGTGCAGTTTTGACAATATTTCTTTATTTGTTATCTTCTTTTAACTTAAAAGATTCTGATCTGTGATTTTGGATGTAGCTCCTGGAAGAGGGCTTGTTCAACAAATGTAAGGCCTTGAGTTAAACTCACAGCATCAACATTTAAAACATTTAAATATAGATTCAGAGATCAATCACTATAACATTGTACTTGAAATTTCAAAACCTGAATGCCATCATGTATGTATCATCTTATGTAAAACTCTCAGATTTTCATTCCACAGATATAGACCTACAATCCTTGCTGGTTACTATCCTTGGGGATGAGCATTAATCTGTGTAAAGTTAAACAAATATGTCTTGCTGCTTTCAGTATCCTTTTTTTTTTTTTTTTCTGGCACTGGGGATTGAACTCAGGGGCATTCTACCTCCGAGCTACACCCCCAGCCCTATTTTTTTATTCTTTATTTTGAAACCAAGTCTCACTAAGTTACGGAGTGCCTCACTAAGTAGCTGAGGCTGGCCGCGAACCCAGATCCTCCAGTCTCAGCCTCCCAAATGCTGGGATTACAAGCGTGCGCCACCACGCCCGGCTTCAGTATCCTTTTTAAAACTTGATTTCTCCTAGCAATACGTCATTCCCACTAGGGGACATATCACTTAAACAAAATGAGCCAGTCAACATTGGACCTATACTACAACACCCACTGAGTCTAACAGAGATCTAGAGAATATTCATTGTACATACTTGGACATGCATTATCTCAACATCACAAAAGTTTTTCACTAGGACAGATTACATTTTAGGTCACAAAAATCTGAAGAGTTTTAAAAAATACAAGAATGGTATAAAACAAAATCTAATGAGAGGAACTCAGAAATTTTACAAGTGCTAGGTAAGTGAACAAGATGTTACTAAATCACCAAAAGACCAATGAACAAATTTAAATGAAAATTTAAATATCCCTCAAAGTGCTAGGTGCCTGAATTACATCAGCATATCACTGGTACTGCTTTAGTTTATGTCAATTACATGTTTAGAATGTTGCATTTATAGACTAAGTGGCCTAAACACTGTAGTTAAAATGATATTTTATTCTCCACCTGTAGTGGTGTACACCTATAATTCCAGTAGTTACAGACTGAGATAGGAGGATCATGGGTTACATTCCTACCTCAGCAGCTTAGCAAGACACAGCAATTTGGTGAGGCTTTCTTATAAAAAAACCATAAAAAATGCTGGGGGTGGAAATCAGAGATGGAACACCCTTGATTCAATTTCCAGTATCAAAAGAAAAAATAATTTTTGTTGCATGAGAATTTTTTATGCCACATCAAATCCCATAAATCCTGTGTGCAATGTCCTGGATTACAGAGTAGTAAGAAAGGGAGCGCCATTACATAGATGGGGATGGGGAATAGATCGACAAGCGAGGAACTGTAGATAATCAGGAAATGAAGCAATCACAAGTCCAATTCCTAAAATCAGTGAGTCAACAGTATAATCTGAGGTCAGCTCAAATGAATATAGCTACTTCTAAAGCTGTTTTAGTTTTCAAATAATCAGCCTAGTAGTATCAATGCATTTCTGATGTCACCTAAAAACTATGGGGTGTGTTTCCTGAAACACCAAGTAATTCCATTTCAGCATTATGTGAAATTTAATACATTGTTGTATGCCAAAAAAAAAAGGAATGAAAGAAACCAAAAATTTTATGCACTGCTTATTTTTCTGGTCTGTTTGAGAGGGGAAAATGGAATGTGTCAGTTAAGGGCTATGGACTTTAATTATAGCATTCTAGAGTTAAATATCCACATTAATTTCTGAGTATTATTGAATAAAAAATTCTCAAATTTCTGAGCTGGCCATATAAATCATATTATATAAATTTCAGAATGTAAAGTCATGTATTGATATATATTAGATAATATGGTAGAATGAAGGATGATTTGTAAAGGCAGATTGTGAAATTAGAAGATATATTTGGAATAAATTACTTTCATGTACCACATATGAATAACATATCTCTTAATAATTTGTTAGAGTATGTTAGAAAATCTTCTCTTGCATGTATATATTTCTTTGTATATTTGTTACAGATATATGTAGAATATGAGAAGATATTTTATATATTCCGTCAAACTATGCTAGAAACCATTCTGAAACTATCAAATTTCTTCAAGTATTTCTTAATTGTGAAGTTACACACACTGTCACATACAAACACATATACAAAGATTCATTATTTTACCTTTTATATTTCTCTTTTTCTTTCATTTATTTTTCTTTCTGAGTGTCTGTGTATGTGTACACATGTGCATGTTACTGGGGATTGAACTCAGACATTCTACCTCTGGACTATACTCCCCAGGGTTTTTTATTTTTATTTTTATTTCTAAACAAAGTCTCACCTTTTTGCAGAGAGACTCAATAAGTTCCTATGGCAGGTCTCAAACCTTTGAATCTCCTGTATCAGCTTTACAAGCAAAAGTATTACAGGCATATGCTGCCATTGTGAGTGGCATTATACTTTTCTTACTCTAAAAGTTTGTCTGTAGACACGCTATTGTAGTGAAGATGTATAATACCAGAAATGTCTATGACTGAGGCAGGATGATCTCAAGCTTAAGGCTGGCCTTCATATCTTAGCAAAATCTTGTCACAGAAATAAAAAGTTTATTAAAGGTTGTGAATGTAGCTCAGTGGTGAAATGCTAGTGGGTTTAATACTTATTGCAGCGAAGTGTTTATCTTTTGCTAAATATTTGTAAATATCTTTTGATATAAGAATGAAAAATTCTATTTATCCGAATGAACCGGAGGAAAGCAGGTGTAAAGAAACATACTTGGTAATGTTTGATAAATGCAAATTCATGACTCAGACATCATTTCTAATTATAGTACAATATAACTTTTATTATTAAATCAAAATGTCACACTAATACAAAAACAAGTAATTTAAACACTGCCACCAAAGGTATTTGTGATTTTAGTCCTCTGGAAAAGGGATTACTGAAAAATTCATTCTACTATGTTACTTAATAGTGTGGTGTCAGCTTCCGCATTGGCTTTTGATTTCCCTAGCCTAATCTAATGTGGTGGAGTTTCAACGTTGTTACAGGATAACATTTCATGCATTTAATTTCAGGATTAAAATTTTGTAATCTACTCAGTTAAAATAACAGTCTAATTAAAACTTTAAAATTTTAATCGAATTTTTATAAAATTTTAATAGAATCAAATTTTATTTATAAATTTAAATTTATAAATAAATTATATAAAATAAATTATAAATTTATTTATAAAATAAATTATAAATTTTATTTATAAAATTTTATAAAATTTTAATAGAATTTTAATAGACTAGCAAGTTTGTTTTTCCTAAGGAACATGGCAAATGGCTCATTTCACATCTTCAAAAAAATAACTGATGTTAATGATATGTTCCTTGCTAGAATAGGCTCTGCAACTTCTGGTGCAGCAACAATTGGCAGCAAGTTTTCATATATTCATTAGGAAACAAGAGGTAAATAAATAAATCTATGGTATTTTTCATTCACAAATTTTAATTACTGTCAATACAATGAAGTATCTACTGGATATAATGACTCCTCCTCCCATTTCAATGTTTTTTTCTCTTAGGAAACACACAAATATATTATGCAATTTTTGAAATCTAAATTGTCCTTTATATTATGGATTAATGTAACATCTGTAAATTTTAGTTCCTTAGTTGATACTAGCATCATTCTCTACCATTATTGATTTTTATATGTGAAAAAACAATATCCACATTTTTTTGCTGATGGAAAAAATTTTTCTTGCAAACATTCTGGTGAATTATAAGGAATATTTTGGAATAGCAATTTTTCCATATTTACTTCATGTATAAGGATTTCAAGTATGAATTCTCTGATGAGACATAAAGTGTGAATAATATTTAAATTCTTTGCTACTTCTTACATTTGTAGGATTTATCTCCAATATTTATTTTTCTCATGTACAACAAGAGCCCAGGGATCAGCAAATGGCATACCACAGAACTTACACTTGTAGTTTCTCTTCAGCATGGATTTGCTGATATGCAACAAGAGATATGGAACAATGAATAGATACACTGCATGCTTTCCATTTAGAGAGATTGTCACCAATGTAGATTCTCTGATGAGCAACAAGATGTGAGGTATCCTTGAAATATTTACTACATTCTTTACATATGTAAGTTTTATCTCTCATGTAGATTCTGTTATGGTAAACTAGACTTGAGGAAGAAGGAAAATACTGTATCATTCATATTACTAGGGTGTTATTCCACTGTGGATTCTTTCATGCCTTATGGTTATGAGCAAAAATTAATTAATTCCTGACATTTGTAGGGTTATTCTCCAGTGTGGGATCTCTGATGCATAATTGGAGTTGAGGAAGCAGAAAAAGATTTACTGTATTCTACATTTGTATGATTTCTCTCATGTGGTTTCTGTTATGCAAAATTAAGGTTGATGAAGAAAACAAGCTACTGTATTCTTTATATTTGTACATCAGTGTGGATTCAGTGTAGCTTTATAAGAGTTGTTATGAGCAAAAAATTGACTGCAATTTTTATGTTTCCAGGGTTTATATTCAGTGTCATTCTCTGGTGGACAAAGAGATGTGAGGTAGTATCAAAAGTTTTACTGCAGGTGGGCTCTATTTTGTGTGGGTTTTCTTATGGCTTATTAGAGTTGAGGAAGAAAAAAAAGATTTACTGCATTCTTTACATTTGTAGGGTTTCTCTCCAGTATGAATTCTCTTATGTATAATCAGTGTTGAGGAAGAAGAAAAAGATTTATCACATTCTTTACATTTGTAGGATTTCTCCCCGGTGTGGACTCTCTTATGCATGGTTAGATTTGAGGAGCAAGAAAAAGATTTACCACATTCTTTACATTTGTAGGGTTTCTCCCCAGTATGAATTATCTGATGCTTACTCATAGCTGAGAAATCAGAAAAAGATTTACCACATTGTTGACATGTGTAAGGTTTCTCTCCAGTATGGATTCGGTTGTGTACAATTAGATATGAGGAAGGGGAAAAAGATTTACTGCATTCTTGGCATTTGTGGGGTTTCTCTCCAGTATG
Organism: Graphiurus murinus; assembly: GCA_004027655.1. Classification (NCBI taxonomy): domain Eukaryota; kingdom Metazoa; phylum Chordata; class Mammalia; order Rodentia; family Gliridae; genus Graphiurus; species Graphiurus murinus. Next base: position 43,209 of record PVLC010002665.1, on the reverse strand, counting down.
GATTCTCTGATGTTTTACAAGATTTGATTTATTAGCCAAAGATTTATTGCATTCTCTGCATTTGTAGGGTTTTTCTCCAGAGTGGATTCTCCCTTGCCTAATTAGAATTGAGGAATTAGAAAAAGATTTACTGTATTCTTTGCCTTTGTAAACATTCTCTCCAGTGTGTATTTTCCGATGGACAAGTTGTGAAGTATGAGTGGAAGTTTCATTGCATTTGCTGCCACTATGTAGGGTCTCTCCATTGTCCATTGTCTGATGGTGACTGATGTGTGTATTTTCCTTTGGGAAAAGTCTTTGGGTGTATTTTGAATCCACATCTGTAAACAATAAAAATAAAAATCTATCCTGCTTACTGCTTTCATGTATTAGATTTTACAAAGTCATATATAAAATTATGCAATACTAAAACCATTATGAAAATGGCAGAAATTTGGGTATCGGCACCAGCTTGTTATCACAGTACTAGTCTTAGGCAGGAGGATGATTGTTTCAAGGCCAGTCAGAGCCAATTGTTAAGCCTCTCAGCTGCTTAGCAAAATCCTGTTTCAAAGTAAAAATAAATACTACTGACTGTTTTACTCAGAGGTAGCCTACCCCTAGCTTCTATCCCTAATAACTTCCCCACCAAAATGATAACAAAATAGAAACCTTTAGTCCTCTTTTGTCCATAAATATACAGATTTAAAAATTTTACACTGACCAAAGTTTTTGAAAATTCAAAGAATGTGTATGATATTACAGTGACTATTGCACCAGAAAGAAGGACAAAACATATGTGTTGTCACATTTAACCATCATAGACCCTCTTCCACACAATCAGGTTTAATTCTCTATGCCATTAACGAGTCTTCAGGACAGACAGAAAGTAGTGTATCTTGCATTCCTACATCTACTTTTCTTAGGCTTCATGAAGGCTCTTTTCCTCACACAGTGTGCTAAAAGGAAGGGCAGTATAATATTTTGGATGACCTTTTGGGTCTATTCAAAGCTAAACTGAGGTATACCTGTGACACAAAAATCACTCTCAGGCCAGACAATTATGGATTTTTGTGAACATATTTAATGTTTATTCAACTAGAAAACTCTTTGTGGTACTGGGGATAGAGCCAAGAGGCATTCTACCTGTGAGTTATACCTCCAGTCCAAATTTGTTTCTTGTTTGGAAACAGGGTTTCACAATGTTGTTGAGTCTCACTGCTTGCTGAGTCTGTCCTTGAACCTGGACTCCTCCTGTCTCAGCCTCCCAAGTGCTGGGATTACAGGCATGAAAAACTACACTCAGCTCATCAATTGGAAAACTTAAAATATATTTCCAGAGAAGTCTCATCGTGAAAACAGGTTTGTGCGGTTCCAAACACCTGTATTTTGGGAGTTGGGTTTTAGTTTCAAGAAATGAGGTCAAGTCATAGAGTATGATAATTGGGTCTTGATTATTTATTTATTTTTCCATTGAAGTTAAAATGTGTGATTATAGTTATTCCCTAATATCTAAATATTTAACATTTAAGTCACATCAAACTGAATTTCTGGGGTGTGAATACATCAATTTCTTTAGCATTTCTGAAGATTATAATGTGTGTTAAGTATGCTACTTTTCTGCAAATTGTTTCTATGATTAACCAGAAATATGTCTATAATTTGTCCAAAATATCCCAGGTCTCAAAATCCTCCATCCCAATTTTGTTCAAAATGACTAACAAAGAGTGAAGATACAATATTAAGTATATAAAATGAGGTGTGGTGGCACACACCCATAATCCTAGTACTTGGGAGGCTGAGACAAGAGAATGGTAGGTTTTGGTCAGTCTCAGTAATTTAGCAAGTCTCCATTTCAAAATGTAAAATCTACTTAGGGAGGGGGTATAGGTAATATCTGGAATACATAATATTTGTGATATATAAGTCTAGATCTAAATATATATAAGATTAACTCTAAAACTAATATCAAGAATTAAAAATGATCTTAAAGTACTTAACCTCAATGAAACAAATAACCCAATAAAAATTAGGAAACTGAACAAAATGGACACTTCTCAATATTGGACAATTAAATCTATGAGACAACTTCTAAAAAGATATTCATTTATTAGAAGTTAAAAAGTTTACCTTCACTAACAATTAGTGAGGATTAATTCCTAGTGAAGTTTAACTCCTAAAAATCTAAAATATTAATCTTTTTCTTTTTTTTGCAGTACTGGGGATTGAACTCAGGGGCATTCTACCTTCGAGCTATACCCCCAGCCCTATTTTTTATTCTTTAGTTTGAAACCAATCTTACTAAGTTGCGGAGTGGCTCACTAGGTAGCTGAGGCTGGCCGTGAACCCAGATCCTCTGGTCTCAGCCTCCCGAATGCTGGGATTACAAGCGTGCGCCAACACGCCCAGCTTAAAATATTAATCTTTTAAAGTTAATTAATATGTAGTATACATTCATAGAATTTTTCTGAATCATAACAATAAAATTATATTTTCAGGAAAGAGAATACAATTAGATAATATTATGCTAAGTGAGATGAGTGGGTCTCTGAAAGTCATGTTCATGTATTTATTTCCATATGTGGAAACTAGATGTGGTGAACTGTTCTAAGTCTAAAAACTATTAGTTTAAACATTTCTAGCTTCTGTCTTGCTTTGGCAGAAGTCTGTTTTTCTTGAGGAAACTAAAGACAGTGACCTTGATGCCCCTTTGCTATCTACGTCCTCCTGTTTTACTACTCGTTTGACTGGCTTTGCTGCGGGAGCAAGCTGGGAGGGAGCTGAAGGCAGCAAAATCTGTCACTCTTGCTAAACTGCCAGATAACAACTTATCTTCTAAAGCATTCCTAACACAAAGCTCTACTCCCTAGCAAGAGACAGCCAATGATATAATAACCCAATCTTAACTCTGCAAGCCTGTAATCAAAGGAAGCCTGAGATTCACTCTGAGATTTTGTTCTCTTGCTTTCCACCCTCTTCAAGCATTATGTTCATTATGTTGTCCTGTGCTCTGCAAGTACAGAGCCCAGAAAGAGAGAAAATAGGAATAACAAAGGGACTTCAGATGACTGAGGAGAGAAACCAGTAGAACAGTGGAAGGAGAATATGGCAGGGAGGTAAGGAGGGGTAAAAGGAGAACTGAGAAAGGATACAGTACAATCTTATGGTCTTAAATGAAGGTATCTCTAAAAATCTAAGTAACGTATACATGTAGGGATGAGGGGAAAGTGAATGGGCTGAGATGTGGAAAATATACACCAAGGGCTCTGTGTTTGTATATTTGTATAATTTTGACCTGTGTAGTAGAAAAAGTAACATGAGTCTTGCTGGAAATTTATAGGTGTTGGAATGTCTTATCCAGTATTCTGATCTGTCATATATATTTAGCAAAATAGAAGACTGTAGAAAATGATTTTTCAAAATGTTATGGCTGACAGATTGTTTATACTTGGGTTATACTTCAGATCTTGAGATGCACTTACCATTACTACTGAGTCAAAACTGAAGTGTTTAAACTGTACTTGAAGCGTGGGTCACAAAATCATGTGATACAACACTAAATACAGGGAAGGATGCATATCTCTCCCAAAAGTGGTTACATTAAAGATGGAAAACATGAAAAATTTTCCTCTGCCAAGAAAGCCTTATTTTTTGAAGTTGAGTATTTGTGACTAACTCATATTAAACAGAAGTTCCCAGACAATCTTCAAGAAAAGGCTGTTAATAGTAAGTATGGATTAGAATTATAAAAAAAGATAATCTCACCCACAAAGACCAGGTTCCTATAGTTTTCCAATATCACATCCTTGTACAATACCCGCTGTGCATGGTCCAGACATTCCCACTCCTCCTGAGAGAATCTGATGGCCACATCACTGAATTTCAGCAGACCCTGAAAGGAAATACCATTTTGGTCATGTGCCCATTCCTGGATGTCCTTATTTGATATTAGATTTAAGAATGAGGGAACTATTTTTTTAATGAGTGCATATTATGGTTTTGATGTGATTTTTTTCACCCAAATCTCCTGTGTTTAAGGCTTGTTCTGAGCTGGGGAGGTTGGAAGCAGATTGAGTCATATGTGTTCCAACCTCACCAATGTATTGATCTATAGATGGATGTCATATTTCATGACTATTAAGTTGTTTTGGAAACATAAATGTAGGCCTGGCTGTGAGAAGAGGCTCTTTTGGGCATGCCATTGAAGGATATTTTGTTCTTAGCCCCTTCCTGTTCCTGCCTCGGGAGCACAATGAAAGCAGAGTTAATCAACCTTGTGTTCTTGCCAGTATGTTCTGCCTCTACAAAGTCCTAAGTGCAACGGAGCCAATTGCCTGTGGACTAAAACCTTTTGAAAGTGTGAGCAAGAATAAACCTTTTTTCCCTTAATTTGAGGTATCTCTAATTTTTTGGGGGGGCACTGAGGAATGAACTCAGATCTGAGATGCATTTCCAGCACTATTTTATTTTTCATTGTGAAACAAGATGTCACTAAGTTGCCTGAGGTCTTGATAAATTGCTGGGACTGGCTGTTAAATTACCCTGTCTCTGTCTTCATATTACTAGGATTCAAGCATGTTCCACCATACCTGGTTTAACTCTTATTTTTCAAATGGAAAATTAAGTAACAGAGTGAATAACTTGCATAATTCAAAGAGATACTATAAAAAAGTTATTAATCTGCAGTATATTCTCTTATTCCTCATGAAACATGATAGAATCATATCTTCAAAGCCAGTTTGAATGGTGTATCCTTATGGAATACTAAATTGAATATTAAACATCAATATAGAAATATCATTTTTATTCACATTTCATATCACATAGAATAAACATTGTATTTTTTTTAGATGAAAATGTCATTGTGGGTTAGAAGTGTACCTCTCAAATTTTGACATGTACAGAACTATTCTTGTTACAATGTAGATTCTGATTTGAATTTGGGCCTCTTTTGTGCTTTTATAACATTTCTGGCAATGCCAATGCCCCAGGTTAGGTGTTCTGTGCTTTGAGGGAAAAAAGGTAGAACTCTGAAGGAGGAATGTATGGATGACTAGAAAGAAAGAGTGTTATGGAAATTATTAGCTATACTTTACAGTAAGAACACATGATCTGTGGATTTAGATAAGTAGTAGAATTATGAATTAGCATGCATGAGGCTCTGGGTTCAACTTTTGATATCAAAAGCGGATAAAAACTAAGAATAGAATGAAAAGTCCTTTTAAATTGTACTTTATAGAGAGAATTAAAATTTTACTCAGCCATAAACAAAATTGTAACAAAATTTAAACACAATTGTAACATCTGCAGTAAAATGAATGTAAATAGGAAATTGTTGCATATCATCAAGGATTAATTGTTTCAGGTTAATTGGAATAATCTTAGCAGAACACAAAGTGAATGGATGACAGGGAAATGCTTGCAAGCATTTCCCAAAGTCCTGAGATATCTAATAATCAGAAAGGAGCCCAGATGGAATATCTTCTGTACTGCTTTTTGTCCTTGATATATTCTGATTAATTTTCCTTTGCTTTAGATTACAAGTTGTTTCCATGCATCCTGGGTTTAGCATTAACAGACACTTTGTTTAAACTTTTTAATAAAAGAGGCTTCTGAGAGAAGACTTGCAGAAGAAGTAGATCTCTACTCTTGTCCCCTGATCCCCTAAATTTAATTCATTTATGACTCTGAGTCTTTCATTTGAGTGTGTTCCTAAATCTGCAGTATCCACAGCAGAAAATAACGTGGTAAGTTCGATTACCCAGTTTCAGAAAGTCAAGGTTACATATTTTCTCACATATTTGGAAGCTAGATCACCAACTGAAAACAATATAGGCTTCAGATAAATGATGATAGAGGCCAGTAGAATAATGGTAAGGAAGAGGAGAGGGAGGTTGAGAGAGAAAAGAATTATTCAAAAAGGAAACATTTCAAATAATGCTATGTCCATAGATAAAATGATCACCACCAATCTCACTAAAATTGTTCAGGGAGGAAGCTGGGAGAAGCATGGATGAATTTGGGTAAAAATACACCAAGTTATGAGTGATTACATATTTATCACTTTGAATCTCACTATGATTTATAATTACACTGTATCGATAAAAGCATAAAGAAAAAAACATTTGAGTAAAAAAAAAAAAAAGATTTCTTAAATGGCTGATTTCCCTCTTGCCTGTTTAAAATATTAACATATAAGCCACAAAAGTATTCTATGAGAGGACATTTATCTTTGATGGGATCATTTTATCAAATATTCAGTAATTCGATAGCCTGTATTTTGTCCCGCACATTTGAACTAAAATTGATCTACAGGAAATAAGCAGACTAATTTGCAAAGGAAACACTAATGGAATTTTCTAAGCCATTTTCCTACTGAGGAGAGTAATGAAAAGAATGAAACATCAACAATCTTTTCATCAAGCATCATTTGATTTGTATATATAGAGACACCTAAATGATAATGATATATGCAGTAGTGATGGATCAGACATATTTTGTCTAGTAAAATGAAGATGCATTACTTATTTTATTAGTGTTAAAATGGCATATTTGTGACTAACTCCTTTATTTGTGTGTTCCTGGGGTCACCACAGGGTTTTGTATATGTTAGGTAAGAAGTTCATGGCTGATGTACACCTCTAGTATATTCTTTTGTTTTATCAACACTTCATGAAGACATACAACACGGCATCTGTGTAAATGAGAACTATAATTTGAGTCTTACAGTTATTCCATTTAAAAGTTATTATCTGTACAATATTACATATGAGAACTTTAAGTTATAAAATAAAATAGTAATTATGTTTCTTATTTGCCTTGTTTGAAAATCTAGTAAGTAGTGAGGAATAGCATGACTGGAACCTGAGTGTGGAATGGAGTGGAGACCTCCAGAACACAGGCCTGTTTCACAATCTCACTTCCATAAGCCAGTATCTCCAGAAATTACAGGTGACAGCTTTCCTTCCTCAGAGAAAGGCTGAGGATGAGAAGAAAGTAGAAAGAAGTATGAAGTTTTGTACAAAGTGTTATGTTTTATGCACATCACTTAGTAAATCTCCCTACCACAAGATGCACAAACCATAAGACAAATATAATAATCTTTACAGTGGTCAAATTTAGAAGGAACTGATTAACCATGTGAACGAAGTATCAAGTATCATTAGGCAAGTTGATAACATGTGTCGATGAACCCAGACACAATATCACTGCTGTGATTTTAGGTGGAAAAACAGAATTTAACAAAGTAAATTATAATCTAAACACATTCATGGAAACATGATGTTTGCACAATTTTACACATTTTTCTACTACATTTTGCAATCTTTAGTGCATTTAAATATTTAGGTCTTTTTTTAGGGTTTGAGAGAGCCACCCTCTTCTAAATCTGCATTTATATAGAAGCCTTGGCCTTGAATTTACTCACCTCAGAAGCAGACATCTCCTCCACTTCCTCCTCCTTCTCTGCATTTCCTTTAGAGGCAGAATTATCCTGAAAAATCAGTCTTTCATCTTTAGTGTCTGCCTTTAAAACCTCATCAAACTCCCTTCACGTGCTCCCACCACCCCTGCAGGCAGAATGTGAAAAAGCAACATGGCTGCTGGGGGACATTGTAGACACCTGTCATCCAGTTTCTAAGGAGGCTAGAGCCCAAATATCTCAAGCATGAGGGCAATCTGGGCAAATTAGTGAGACCCTGCTTAGTCAAGTGCTGTGTGCGTGTATGTCACAATCAGTATGATTTTCTTTATAAGACTATAATGCATCAATAAAAGTATATATATATAATATATATGAATAAATACAAATGCATATGTATACATATACATATATATATAGTCTTGTAGTCTCAGAGTGCAGCTAGCTTAGAGGTAGAATGCCCCCACATTTAATTTCCAAAAAAAAAATAATCAAGTTTCATTAAAAATAAGATTCTTTTCTAAGTTCCTTCAAGTGTAAGAAGGGGCTTTTAGATGGACTTGTTATTTCACTTACAATACAGAATTCATCTATCACTTTTTTCTCTATGGAATCAGAATGTCTGTGAAGTTTATTATCAGGAAATAAAGATGAATTCATATAAATGAGGAGACCTACTATCAGAATAGTGAAGTGGCCTTGGAGAGGGAGTTATGGAGGTAAAAAGGGAGATCGTGTGATGGGAACAATTCAAATACTTCATATATGAAGTTGGTTATATCACTCTAAATATTACCTGTAATGAGGGGGAGGGCATGGGGAAGGAATAAAAAATAACACAAAACAAATTCTGTATGCACGTGTTTTTCTATCACTATGAAACTAATTATACTATGTAATTACAATACAGAAATGAAATTATTTAAATATGTAAGTACTATATTAACAAAATATAATTATACTCCAAAAGGAATATCTAATAATATTTATCATACAGTATAAAACATATGCAAAAATTTTTAAGAAAGGAAAATAAAAAAAATATAGAGGTCTGCTCATGTGGCTCAGTGAAAGGTCACCACTGATTACAATCCCTTTGCTAGGATAAAAAACTATTTTTTCTCATTTCACTTTCCTTTTTCACAGAAGAGTTTCAGAAAAAATGAGGTTTTATATGAAGAACAAATGTGAGTTTCTCCTCTCCTGCTTTTGGTGCCCTCCCCTGCACGCAAAAGCCAGAATTTCTGCTACAGTGATGGGACCATGGGTGCTTTGAGCTGCTCCTACCAGAGCCACACAGAGAAGGTCCTGTCATCCCCTTTTGGGTGAAACCTAAACATGACTGTCAAGAAAGTAACAAATTCTTATGGTTTAACCTAGTCTCAGATTTATCTTGATAGCTAATTAAAGCAATATGGGAGCTGATACTCAGATGAAGAGGCAGAATCTGTGAAGAATGTTCAGATGCAATGTATTACTAACAGAGACCTTTAAATCCTGGTGTCAGACTTAGATTGAGATAACACAGCAACATTTCCTCTTAGGCTTCTATGTGGCTATGAATCATTCGGTATCCTTGTCCTTCATCATGGAATTGTTATTTGTACTGATGATTGAACCTAGGGGCATTTTACCACTGAGATATACCCCCAACAGCATTTTATTTTGAAACATGTTCTTAGTTACTGAGGCTGGCCTCAAAGCTTTGATCCTCCTGATTCAGCTTACTTTACATTTAATTCATGATGGTGCTTTCTTTTGTTTTTTTGCACTGCAGTTTGAACTCAGAGGTGTTCTATCTCTGAGCTATACCTCCAGCCCTATTTTATATTGTAACAATGTTTAACTAAGTTGTTTAGGGCTTCACTAAGTTGCTGAGACAAGCCTTAAACCTGCAATCCTCTTGTCTCAGCATCCCAAGTACTGGGATTATAGGTGTGAGCAACCAGGTCTGACCATTATGGTGTTTTGAATGGTTAATATCCGTTTAAAATATATAATTGAATATAGCAGGAGGTAAGCTGTGTTGGCTTGAGAGGTGAGTGGGTTCTAAAGTTCTTCCTACTCAGCTGCCCTCAGCGACCAGAGCACTATTTCTGGGACTGAGAAGGTACAGCAGTGCTTGTTGATTCCATAGGTCCAGATCATTGAAAGAAGAGGGGAATGCAAACCCAGGCAGCATTTTCTGTGTCCCTTTAATTCTAAATTTGCTGGGGTGGAGAGTGGGGCAGCACACTTTTGAAGTCTCTTATTGCAATGGCCAATGTTTCAAAATTTTCAATTGCAAGAAAGATTTGTATCAGCTGGGGAGCTATGAAGCTGATCTTCACAGGGCTTGCCCCTTGGACATTGGCTGCTCTGTTTACTAAAAGTTCTTTCCAGGAATCAGAAGCTGTTAGCTGGGACTCTTCAATAATTCCATAATTGTTAGTTATTCCTCTCTTTGCTCTCTTACCTTAGAAAGTATAGGGGAAATTTATTTAGATTTATTTTCTTAAAAGTGCTCCCAGGATTTGCATATCTCTCATATCTGTCATTTTGAAACTGTTCTAATTTTTATTTGGAAACAGATTCTCACTTATTTGCAGGAGGCCTCACTCAGTTACTGAGTCTGGTCTTAAACCTGTAATCCTTGTGTCTCAGCCTTCCAAGTAAAGGAATCATAGGTGTTGGTTACTACGCCCAGCTCCTTTATGTGTTCTTATTTTAAATTTTAGCTTTAGACTTGGCAATGTGGTTAATACCTATAGTTCTAGCAACAAGGAAAGGTTAGGAAGGAGGAATTTAACCTTAAGATCAGTCTCCCTATCTTAGGAAAATCTTGTCTCAAAAAACAAAATAAATACACACACCCCCACACACACTGCACCACCACCAACAACTACAAGTCTTGGAATTCCTCTATCCTTATTCCTCAGTAATGCAAAACCATTTATGTTTATCTAAATATATTGTACAGATCTTTTGATTTTGATACAAATGAAAACAAAAATTCTATTTATTCAATTGGACAAAAAGAAAACATGTGACAAGTACTGGGTATTGTTTCACAAATACTAATTCACAACTCAGTCAATATGACTTCTAATTGTGCTGTCATATAACTTTTATTACAAAATTCACAATACCCAGTTAGTACTAATATAACCTTTTGGATAATGCTCTCCATATTATTCATGATTTCAGTTGCCTGGAAAAAGGATTAGTACAGAAGTCAAGCCACACCACCACATTACCCAATAGTGTAGGGATATTATCTGCACAGGCCTTTTTTCCCCATATCCTGGAATAAGTTCAGAGAGTTTCATGATTTTCAATAATATTTCATGTATTCAACTTTAGTATCAAAACAAATAGTCCACTCAGCCTCATTACACAAATGAAGTTAAATGTACACAGAGTCTAAATGAGGTATTTTCAAATCCACTGTATGGTGCTGGGTTAAAGTTCAGATGACCAGCACTCAAGAAGGATGATTTTCCCTCTCATATGGTGACATTAGAGCTCTTCCTTCTCTTCTTTTACAGAACAAAGCTCTAATACTAGTAAATGTTGGTTGAAAATGCACTAAAACCTTTTAATAATAGCAATCATTTTTCTCTGTTATCTGGGAATTTTTTAAAAAATTTATCATGCTAAATAATATGAAAGACTGAAAACCATTCCTATTGTGATCATTCACCAGAATTTTAATGGAGAGCATGAATTTTCTTTCCTTATATAGCATTTATTAAATGGCTCATTACAAATATTGATAACTTCTCTTTTTATGGTAGTGGTGATTGAACCTAGGGACATTCTACCTCATATATACACCCCCAGTCCTATTTTTTTTATTCCTTATTTTTAAACAGGGTCTCACTAAGTTGCGGAGGGCCTCACTAAATAGCTGAGGCTGGCTGTGAACCTGGGTCTTCTGGTGGTCTCAGCCTCCCAAGTACTGGGATTACAAGTGTGCACCACCATGCTCCGCTTGATAACTTCTTTTCTTACATGAATACAGAAGCACAATGTCCAGGACCCACATAGTAGACTGACTGGCCTATCTAATACAGTCCAGCCACAAAGTACATTTATCCATCAATCTTGCAATTTTCCTGATGCCATTTACATTTGCCAATTATCTGTCATGAAAAATGATGTTAACAATGCCTTTCCACTAGAGAATGGATTCCTCAAACTCTGGTAAACCAGTAATTGGCAGCATATTTTCATAGAATTGTTAGAAAATAGATGTTGAATGATTTGATGTGAAATTAATCTCTAGTATTTGCTCTTCAAAAATCTCAAATATTGTCAATATGAAAAGTATCTGTTGAATATAATTTTAGCAGCTCAAACATCAATGCTTTTGCTCCTTTCAAGCAGAAATGTGTCATATAATTGTATTAAGATTGGAGTCTTCTTATAACATTGGATTTGTGTAAGGTCTGAAATTGTTAGTGCCTTATTTGATTCCAGCATGAATTATCTAATATTCTACTTTTCATGTTTCAAATTTTTGTTTACAGAAACACATTTTCCTGTGAACTTTTTCTGAAATAAAGGTCTATATTTGGGTAAATTTTTTCCACATTCATTCCCTGTACAGGAATTTCATATATGACTTACATAATGGTGTACAAATATGCATAAATATAAATGTTGTACTACATTTTTTACATATGTAGGTTTCTCTCAAGTAAGTGTTCTATGATGCTCAACAAGAGATAATGCATGTGCAAAAATTTATTGCATTCTTTGCATATACTTAGTTTTTATTCAGCATGGATTAGTTCATGAAAAAAAAAAAGAGCGGAGGAATTAACAAAAGTATTTCTACCTTCTGTACATTTGTGCAGTTTCTCTCCAGTGCTGATTATCTGATGCAGAAGAAGAGAGTTTCAAGCAAAAGATTTACTATATTCTTTACATATGTGGGGTATCTCTCCAGTATGGACTCTCTACTGCACATCAAGAGCTAAGGGATAAGCAAAAGATGAACTATACTTTTTATGCTTCTACTGTGTCTCTGAAATACAAAATCACATATGACCTATATGATCAGAGAAATGTACTAGAGATTTTCTGTATTCCCATTGTAGAATACCTCATGTTGATGTATGGTAATAACAGATTAAAACATTGCTAATATTCCATACATCTGCCTGGATTTCCTTCAGTGTATGCTATATTATCTCTGCAGATGTTTGTTCACTCACTAGAAGCTTTCCTATGTTTAATACTCCTGCATCTGTTGGAATTTTCTCTAGCATTATTTCTTTTATATTGTATATGTGGTGAGGACCAATTAAAACTTTTGCCACATTTGCTATAGTTGTAAGGTGCCTCTTTAATGTATATCTTCTGATGCATAGTAAGTGTTGACTTTACTACATTTTTCCCAGTTGCCACTCTTCTCTGGAGGATGAGTTCTCTGAGATTTTCCAGTATTTGATACATAAATAGTGTTTCCCATAACTCAATGCCTTTGCAATTTGTATTTCTTATTTTATTTATTTATTTTTTTTCACTGTATTTCATAACACTATTTATTAAGAGGAAACCTATTTCAATATTTCTAAGCTGTAAACAATGAGGAACTGAAGTGTCAAAATTATCACATTAGGGGTCATATACAGACAATAATTCTTATATTGTCTTACTGGCTTTATATCATCCATACATATATAAGCAACTTTGTTTATTAAGCAAACATTTTTGCATATACTGCCTTCTCTTTGTCTTTCTGTGCCTTTATCTTTTGTTTGACTTTCAGCAATTCTGCCTGGATAGCAATGCCTGATCGTATTCTTTTAGTCCTTGCCATCCTTGAGCTCTGCGGTACAGTGCTTTCGTATTTGATGGGTCCATTTCAAGAGCCTCCAAACAACTGTCAACTGCTCCCTGCCAATTTGACATTTTCAGTTTACAAGCACCAATATTCAGCACACAGCTTAGGGCTACAGACTGCAGTCTGGATCTATCTTCTTTCTCAATAACAGCCTTCGAACTATCCACGTATCTTAAAACTTTTGTATATTTTTTAATGGCCATCTCCCAGTTCTGGGATTTGAAAAAAGTATTTCCAATGTTTTTCAAGTCTTCTGTTATTAATAAAATTTTATCTACATCTTTTAAATCTACATCTGCATCTTCAGGGAAATCTGGGTGACTATCACCAGAGCCATCTTTTGGGAATATTCCCCAGTCATCCCCTTCTTTCAATTCTCCACATTCTGCAATAACGCACAATTTGGCAGGTTTTTCACCATCAACTTCTACATTTTCCAGTATCCTTGCGACACCTATTCCTTTAATTACTTGGCCAAATACCACATGTTTCCCATCCAAATGAGGAGTTGGAACTGTTGTGATAAAGAACTGAGAACCATTTGTATTGGGGCCTGCATTCGCCATGCTCAATAAACCTTCCCGATCATGCTTATAATAGAAATTTTCATCTTCAAATTTTTCACCATAAATGCTTTCTCCACCTGTCCCATTCTGATTCGAGAAGTCTCCACCCTGAATCATAAATTTCTTAATAATTCGATGAAAAGGACATCCTTTGAAATGGAGAGGTTTCCCAGTCGTAGCTCCAATGCCTTTTTCTCCTGTACACAATGCACGAAAATTTTCTGCAGTTTTGGGTACAATATCTGCAAACAATTCTAAGACAATTCGACCAACTCGCTCCCCTCCGACGTCCACGTCAAAGAAGACTCGGGGGTTACTGGGATTGGAGGGCTTATCCTGTGGGGACGGGTGCGACATCTCGATTTGCAGGCGCCTGTGAACAAACCCGGGAACCGCGTGCACGAACCGCAGCTCTGTATTTCTTATTTTAATACTCGTTATTGTTTAAGAAATAAACCTTGGAAAAGGCTTATCTAGTTTCATTATGTCTCAAGAATTTCATCATTATCTAATCCTGATTATTTGAATCCACAATTGGTTGTTAAAGGGTGTTCTTCTCAAGATGTCTACACTTTTTAACAGTATTGGTACTCACCCAAAGGACATGCATTCTGAATCATTTTTCCACACTGAATTTCTATTCCAGGCTCACGATCAACTGCCAGTCTTGGCAGAACATGGTTGGGAAGCTTCATCTTTACATGAGTGAATCTCAGATTACTGACATTTTTTTCAATAAAAAGAGAGGAGGAAGCTGGGTGTGGTGGTGCACACTTGTAACCCCAGTACTTGGGAGGCTGAGACCTCGGCTACTTAATGAGGCTCTCTGCAAATTAGTGAGACCCTGTTTCAAAATAAAAATTACAAAATAGGACTGGGGGTGTATCTTGGAGAAAGAATGCTCCTGGGTTCAATCCTCAGTACTGCAAAACAAACAAACAAAAAACGAACAAAAGCAAAAACAAATAAACATGCTGGGTGTCCTAGTGCATGTTTACAATCTCAGTACCTGAAAGGCTGAGGCAGGAAGACCTCAGGTTTGAAGTCATCCTCAGCAACTTAGTGAGGCCCTCTGCAAATTAGTGAGACCCTGTTTCCAAACAAATAAATAAGGCTGGGGGTATAGCTAGGAGGTAGAATGCCCCTGGGTTTAATTCCCATTGTGACACACAAACACACAAAAATTATTAACATGTTTCTTTCCCTGGATGCCAGTGAAACAGGATTGTAGCTCTCTCTTTTTTGTAATTATTAAGAGTATAATGATCATCTTGTTTAAGTATTTTTCTTTTACAGAAAAAGTGGCTTAAAATTCTGTTTTTCATGGATAATTTTAATACAATAGATGAGATTCAAGCAAAAGATTTACTATATTCTTTATACTGTAGGGTTTCTCTCCATTCTGGAGAGCGCAGAGGAAGGAGGAACCATATGTATTTTCCAAAGCTGCACCCTCAGGGACTAACATCTAGTCACACCTTTCTCGCCTGTGTCACAACCAAGATAAATCCATTCCAATGTATTTTTCTACTTCTTGGATTACACTCCTCATGACCCAATTACATCAGCTTCAAATATTAATTTATGAGCACTTTAGGGGACTTTTATATCTAACTGTAACAAAACCCTAATTGTATAAATTATTAATGGAGTTATTAAAATTTCTACCACTTATATATTTACTATCATTTAGAAATTCCTGCCTGGATTTCCTTAACCACTTAAGACCTGGTTTACTGATTAATGATATTCTATAACATCCAAAAATCATACCTCTACTCAAAATCAAAATTGGCTGTGGCCATTCTTTGCCTCCAACAATTCTCTACCCAATCATTAAGTATAAAGACTCATTCTAAATATGTTGTATATACTTTACAAATGATTAAAAACAGCCCAAATCAAACATCTTCCTGACTTCCAACATTTAAAACATTGTCAGCTTTCTAACTTTTCTTCAAAACAGGATACTCTCTACAATAATTAAAAAAGAAAAACAAACAAAGTTTCATATACTCTTACTTTTTGGTTTGTGACACATATGACACATTCTCTATCTAAACATTTTCAAAAACATTCGTTGCAAGGACCTTTTCCTAAGGTCCTCTACAAATTCTGTATGGTAAAGGAAAATAGCAAAGTCCTGTTTCCTTACTAGTTTGAAGAAGAGAATAGGTTTATTTTTCCAAAGAAACTAGACCACTTTAGCAACCTTCCAAGCAAGTCAGTTTTCCTTGCCATGACCTGGAAAAATCAACTGACCAATACAGTTTCTCAGATGCAGTACCTATGAGTTAGAAGCAATGCTGACTTCTGTCCACCAGGAGTGCCTCCACTTAACTTATTTGTCACAATTCTGGCAATCCAGAATTACAATAGGGAAGCATAAAACAGATCTCCACGTCTGTAAAGAAACTCCTGACAACACAGGAGCTACCTATATGCCCCAAATTACTATTTATAGCCCCTTTTCATGGAGATTATCAGAGAGTGTACTCAATTAATGAAACTGGACAAATAGGTCTCTGACAATATAAAGTTTGGAGGCTTGGATTTCCATGGATTACTAGAAAAAAATTATATATATATAATATATATATAATATATATATAATATATATATTATATATATATATATATATATATATATATATATATATATATATATATATATATTATATATATATTGCAGTACTGGGGATGGAACCTGGGGCTTTCTACTTCTGAGCTACAGCCCAAGCCCTATTTTTCATTCTTTATTTTTGAAACAGGTTCTCACTAAGTTGTGGAGTGCCTCACTATGCAGCTGACGCTGGCCTTGAACCCAGATCCTCCAGTCTCAGCCTCCCTAATGATCGATTACAAGCATGCGTCACCATGCCCAGCTACATGAAAAATATTTTCATTCTGATAATTATACCATGATTCTTACACATAGTATTAATGATTGTTATGGCATGTGTTCCTCACCCTTACATATTAGTCTAAGCTCTACTACAACATAAATAACAGTAATAATACTTGGACTTTAAATATTACTCAAGGATACTTCTTGTGCTACTCAAATGTCACATGACAACATTAATACTTATGGATATTAAAAAGATAATACCAAGGATGGCTCCCTGTAAACCTCATACAGCCGTGGCAGGAACACTCACGATTACAAATTCTAAAAGCAGAATTAGGGAAATTAAGAACAAGTGATTCCTCACCACTTTAATTGTATTTCTGGTGTTTGCCATAATTATTGAAATCACAGAAACTGTTTCTGGAGTTTCCTTTGCTGATCCATTCAGATTGCTCATAGAATTAACCAATTTATGACCAATATCACCAAGATATGATTTATTAGACACATATAGATTCAATGATAGCAACAAGACTGATGCCTTAGAGGTGTCAGCGATATGACTAGGAGAACAACAGGCTCTCATCAGAGGGCAAAGCCTGCACTGTGACTCTGGTGTTAGTCATATCTGTGGGAACTAAAGGCCATGACCTCAATGCCCTTTTGCTATCCAAGCTATGTCCTTCTGTTTTAATATGTCCTTTGCTTGCTTTGCTCTGGGGCAGAAGACAGATCCTAAGAGGGTATAATACCTTGTCCCTATGTCCATACCCAGTGTTCCTTATGTGTCATATGAGATGAGAGGATGAGGGAACTTGCTTTCTTGTGAATGAGGATCATGTTTTTGATCAGATCTATCCCTGAAAACTCCTGTGTTTAAGGCTGGGTTCTCAGGGCAGCAGTGTTAGGACGTGTTGTCTTTGGAAGTACCTTGGATCATGAGGATGGTAACCTCATCAGCAAATTTATCTATTGATGGATGTCATAATTTATGGTTATTAGGATGTTGTGGAAACAGACATAGGGTCTACCTGTGAGAAGTGTGTCCTTCAATTTTATTGTTTTCTTCACCTCTTCCCATTTCTCTCTACATGGACCACAAATTGAGCTGCTTTTCTTCACCATCTGTTCCCTCCCAGGATGTTTGTTGAGAACAATATGATGATCTACTGAGGCTCATACCCAGCACCACCTTTTGTTTTTTAAACACAACATGGAGATAAGCAAAAGGACATATGTGAAAATGAAAGTCATGGGTTTGGAGTCTTTTAGTTTTTCTGATTAAATAGTATTATACTTACAAAATTGCACATTAGAATTTTAACATATAAACATTAATATTAATTATATTATTCTTTTTTCTGTATCTGAAAATATGGTAAAGTAGTAAACTATAGCATACCTGTGAACTCACTGTGGTATAGGATGGAAACTCTCAGAAAACAGGCTTGTTTAAAATCTCACCTGAATAAGCCAATATTGCCAGAAAACAAAAATGAGAGATTTACTTCCTCAGAGGAAGCCTGAAGTGAGAAGAAATATGAGTTTATGTACAATTGTGGTGTTTCATGCACAAAACTCAGTAAATGTCCTGATACTTACTAATCATAAGGATAAAATAATAATCTTTACACTGGTGGAATTTGGCAGAGTGCTGTTGAACCAAATGACTGAAATCAGTATCACTTCTCATTAGACAACATGTTCACAGGTGACAATGAATATAGAGACCCAATATCACTGCTGTTATATTAATTTAAAAATAAAATAAACAAATGACAGTAAACTGTAATCTGAATGGACTCAGGAAAGCATCAGTTTTATGCAAAAGCTGAAGCCATTTGCCTGCCATTTTCTTCATTGTCATGTATTTAAATATTTATTCTATTTGTAGGATCAGAAAGAGCAAATTTCTTCAAAATCTTCTAATAAGCTGGATGTGGTGGTGCATGCTTGTAATCCCAGCATTTGGGAGGCTGAGGCTGGAGAATCCGGGTTCGCAGCCAGCCTCAGCTACTTAGTGAGGCATTCCTCAACGAGACCCTGTTTCAAAACAAGGAATAAAAAATAGGTATGAGGATGTAGCTCGGAGGTAGAATGCCCCTGAGTTCAATCCCCAGTACTGCAAAAACCCCCAAAATCTTCTAATATTTCATGAATTTCAGAATATATTGGCAATGACTGCAATGCTGCTTCAATGTGCATTTTTTAAGCCTGTCTATAAAGAGCTGATGGAGCATTAACCTGAAACCAAGAGGCTACATTTACCTTTTTCACAGATATATGTGAACCCGAGTCCATCCACCATAGGAACTGGGTATCAACATATCTCCATGTCCAAATGTCACAACGGAACACTTTCAGTTTCACACATCAAGAATTCATATTGTGAATTTGACCTGATGTAATGAACCTGGGGGTACAAGATGCTAGGTAGTAGAGAAGCATTTTTAGAATTCACTTTGGGAGACATTGAGAAGAAAAGGAAAACAGAAATAACTGGAAAAGGATTCAGTAGGCAAAAACATCAGAAGTACAAAAAGCAAAGATTTTCAAAGTCTAAATGATGAGATTTCAAGAATAAGTGTGTGAATGACCTCTGTCCTGGACATTCTTACCTGGGAAGCAGTCATCTGTGTACAGTTAAGCAATCCTCTCTTCTTGTTTTCAGTATTATTTTCATTGTCCTTGACTTTTGCTAGTAACACCTCACTCCCAGCAATAGACAGATCACTTAGACAGAAAATTACCAAGCCAACATAGGACCTACACTACATTTTGGATCCAATGGATGTAACAGGTATCTAGCAAACATTCCATCCTACATATTTGGGCTATGCATTCTCTCAATATCACAACATGTTTTCAGTAGGAAATATCTTATGTTCAGTGCAGCAGGCCAGCTGCTGCCTCAGTTTCCTTTTCTGCCGATCAACTGGGAGCTGAAAATAAGAAAGAGGAAAAAAGGGGGGGGGGAAGAAACACGGCGCCACAACACACACGCACACACACACACCTTGCAAGGGGAACAAATGTTCAACTTTATTGAGCAACCTAGTGACATATATACTGAGGGCTGACCTTGAA